>JBDJHY010314883.1:0-19210 GCA_039654485.1 Withania somnifera | reverse complement strand
GAAATTCAACTTTATTTAACATTTATGCCCCTTGACTAAGTAAATAATCAAGTCCCAAATAGTTTTTTCACACTTTAATTTGGAAGATTGGATCTAATGTACTTGGTTTGCACTTTCTTCATGAACATCTTTAAGAACACCAAGAACACTTGAACAATTTCAAATACCCAACTACCCTCAAACAAACTTCGATTTGCCACAAATTTCAACTACGAGTTTCTTTTGATATGGGGAAAAAATCCAACTACTTTTTACACACAAAAATCCAACAAATCGAAGACCCAATTTAACCCACTTCAAATCTTAAAGAACACCATGAACAATAGTGAGCCCAAATCTTGAACTCCCTTAATTCTCACTCAAATTTTCCAAATTCGAACCCCACGCTCCTTAAGATATGAGAAACAATTCCCAACACTCTTGAAACCTAGAATTCAACACACAAACTATAATTAATGTTTCAAATTTTGGATTTAAGCATGGGCAAAAAGATGAACACCCAAAATTTGAAAATCCAAAAAATAACCAAAATCTCCACCAAAATTGAAATCCAAGCCCCTTGAGATATGGACAACAAATCCCAAACACTTAGAATCCTTTATTTTAGCCCAAACACCACGAAACTAAAATCGTAGGATTTCAAAATTGAGAAGCTTCAATGGTGGAAATATCCAAACAATCTGAATTCGACTCAAATTTGATATTATGAGTCAAAAACTAGGAGATCGATTCCCAATGTTCAAAATTAAGCAACAAACAACAAATCAAACTGAAACTAGAAATTTTTGGATTTTTTAAAATTCCCACTTTTTTGTGATTTTCAAGTTTATTAACCTAGCTCTGTAATTTGATGGAACAAATTAATATCCTAATCTCTAATACCAAATGGCATAATTCGAGTTATGAATCACAACTAAAACTCAAATACAACACCAAAATACACAAAATTAAAGGATAGATGAAAAGTTTAGGATGAGAAGTGAAGAAACAGGGATAAGAAATGAAGAAAGAATAAATAATTGAATCCACAAAGGATCATCTCGATATGAAGTTCATGATAAGAAATTCTAGATCAACATAGAAGTAAACCTATTATTAAACTGGATTCTAATACCAAATGATGTGATTCAGATTATGAATCACAATTGAAACTCAAACATAGCACCAAAATATGTGAAATTAAAGGATAGATTAGAAGTTGGGGATGAGAAATGAAGAAATAGGGATGACGAATGAAGAAAGAATAACTAACTAAATCCATAATTAGCTAAGGAGAGAATTGAATAAATTTCCATGAAAGAGAAACTTGATTGAATTCACAGAGGAGCATCTCGATATGAAGTTCATGATAAGAAATTCTAAATCAAAAATATAAGTAAACCTATTGCTAACCTAGATTATAATCCTACAATCTACTAGCCCTTAGAAACTATTAAAAATCTTCACAATTTTATTCTTCATAACTCAAAAACTGCTGAAAAATCTTGAAAGACTAGCTATTTCTACTAGTTAAAGTTTTTCTTATTATAATTGGGTCCAAAAGTACCCAATATGTCAAATTAGCCTAACAATTTTGGGTCTCTTTTAATAAATTCCCCAAAGTCTTCAAATTCCCTACGAACATGACTCATAGACCCTTAAAGGCCTTTTCTTGACTCTATAAGAGTGACCTTGCTTGACAAGTGCCATCTGTTCTTGTTTTTGGTTAATTACTGAGTATTAGCCTTTTCTAACTCTTCATACTTATAGCATTGGATTTCGGATGTATGAGATCAGCTGCGCAATTGGATTGGATGGTATGAGGTCAAGGTACCTCCATGGACCCTACTATTCCGATTCAGACACGTTAGAGGAGAGTATGCAGGGGAGTGGAGGTATATGGGTCGGGCTCGCCTTTTTGAATATTCTATCGTGAGGATAAAACACAAGAATACTGCATCATATCTATGTTAATTTATTGCACTTGTTTTCTAGATGTATTTTCAGGTCTTATGGGGAGCCAAAAGGCTAAGCATGCCTTGTTTTTACCCTCCCTTTCTTATGAGGGATTGAAAGGGTTTTACCTATTTTTGATATTTACCTTTGCCATTTATTTAGTAGTTATTGTTAGATATATATTTATTGTTTATCCTGCTTTACTTGTGTTAGATTATCTTCTCT
This sequence comes from Withania somnifera, assembly GCA_039654485.1. NCBI lineage: Eukaryota > Viridiplantae > Streptophyta > Magnoliopsida > Solanales > Solanaceae > Withania > Withania somnifera. The sequence continues at coordinate 17,050 of JBDJHY010314883.1, read as the reverse complement.
TCTTCCTGTCATTTATGTTATCGTTACACTGTTTTTCCCCCTAAACTTCTCTCATTATATTCTGTACTTGTATTATTATTATTGTTGTTGCTGCAAATACTCTGGGTATGCTCTCTCCCTTTTATTACTTAAGCCTGTTCCTAATTGTGTAGCTAGAGGTATTTGCTTTCTCTATTTGTTCCTTGACTTATTTTTGTGTAGCTAGCTTCCTGCACTAACTATACTTGCCTTATATGACTTTTTTTTTTTACTTCCTGCTATTTATTGTTGTTATTTCTTTTATACACACAATGGGCCTTTGAAGCCTATTGGGTACTCATTTCTTTGGCAATTAGCACTCATACTACGCTTCTGAACCTTCCTAGTGCAGATTCAAGTGTGGGTTATCACACTGACACTGTTGATTGCGTCAGATTTAGAGGATATCAAAGACTCTGGGTGAGCTCCCGGTGACCAGAGTTGCCTGCTTCTCCTCAGCTGAATTTTTATCTCTTTTATATTCTAGGGGCAATATTGTATATTTACTGTTTACATTCTCATACAATGTATCTCTAGTGACTCTTATACATACACTGCTACCAGGTTGTGGGGTATTTTTATTGACTGTTTATTATATTATGTCTATTTCTCTCATTTGCTTTCTATTTGCTATATGTCATTACTGGTGCTTAGCTTTACTTGCTGTGAGTAACCCGTTACTTGTTATTCTAATCTAGGGGTCAGTTCGCCTATAAAAGGGATAGTAGGTGCCATCATGACCTAAGAAATTAGTTCGTGAAATGAGGATTGTTGTGTCAATTTAATTTGTTATATAAGACGAGGGGTATCGAGTCACATAGCCATAAAAATATAAAAGCACGTGCGCGGGATACACCGGTTTGAAAATTGACTTTTTAAAAGAAAACAAATATATTAATAAATAAATTGAAATTTTGAATAGAAAATACTATTGTGGTGGTAAAGTTACCATTGCAATGGTATTTCTTGAGATTTAGAGGGGGGAAATTTCGTTCCTCCCTTCATTTCTACTTCCCCATTTTCATACCACTCTCAAATTCTCTCTACTCAAGCATGAATCTACTACAAGAAATCTCATGTAATTGCTTTAGCTTTACTATTTTCTTATTTCTCTACTGATTTTGCAAAAAGATTCATTTCCCAAACTTGTTAGTTTAGACCGAAATAGTGGTAGAAGGTTGGAATTGGAAAACTTTGATTATTAACTGTATTTTTTAATCATTGAGGACAATCTTATGTTCCCAATGTTTCTATGATGCTTCAGGTGTAAGATTTATGATGTTCATGTTAGGGAAAGGGTGGAAAACAAAGTAGAATAAAAGGAAACAACTTTTGGAAATTAGTGATTGATTCTTGCACTTGGGTGGTTATTTACCCCAAGTACATGATTTAGCACTGGCAATCCAAGATCTAGTTTACATTTTGAGTTTTTTTATAGTAGAATTTGTCAAATCCAAGGTTGAAAATCGGGTTAGAAGTGTTGGGGACGAAGGGTCCGCTGCAAAGGTACCCTTTCTGCTATGAAAAGATCGCTACAGTAGTACCACTTTGTACAACTGTGGTGGTATTTCCTTGGCCCAGAAACACTGCGATGTATAATCGCGTCAACTTTTCATTTAATATTTTGCTTGTCTTTTACTAAAATGACATTCAAAATATATCAACAGTCACGTGGATTTGCTAATGCTCTTGCATTTATTTTGCATGAACAATCCAAAATGCACCCCAAATTCCTACACCACTATTGTTTGTGTGTTTTACCCACACTTGTTATAAGACTCGTTATCAAGAACTATAACTCAAGGGATTGTATCAAGAATGAGGATTCCAAATAGATGGGTTTTTGGAGAGTGCTCTAGAATTCTGCAATCACCTAGAAGAGTTTGGATGGATAAACCTAGTTAGCCCCCTCCCGCTTTCAACTAGAGCTGGGTTGGAGAATTATACGCTCACCTAATACTTGTGAATTTGAATCACTCAAACCCACTAGTGATTGTATGGGGAATGAATGTGTGGGTCTCGATAGAGATGATTATGTGAAGTGTTGTGGTTTACCAACGAGTCAAACGATGAGTACTATGCCAAATGAGATGAAGATGACCATAAGTGGGTAGCTAGAGAACTAATTCCAGAGGAGAAAATTGCTAGTGTGGGCTTATATGAACTCTCTATGCAAGAATGATGACTTTACTCCTCTAGTTCATACGTGCCAGCATCTAATTAGCAGGAGAGTTAGACCCTCCTCCAACTTCACCGATATGACCTGGAAGCACATACTTGTAATTGCCCTGGATATTTAAGAGATACAGTATACGGTTGGCAAGTTTATTCATAATGAATGGTAGAAATTCATATCAATCATGAAAAATATGTTCCTTCCTCCCTGGTTTTTGAGTTATGCAAAATAGAGAAGGTACCGTGGAGCCCTTGGATGTAGGAAAAAATACGATATATATTTGACCTATTGATTATAAAGGATGGACCAGGGAGGAAAGCGGTCTACAAGAGTAGGATGGTCAGCACTAATAGACAGCAAAATGAGACTTAGGGCAGAGAGGGGACATTGGCTAATCCTGCATAGGCTTACGAAGGAATGGGTCAGATCAAGGATGACTTGAGGAGGGTGACAAAGCACATAATGGAAATTTTATCTATCAAGACTAGTCTTTCGGGGCTACAAGATTCCTACTTCAAGATTAATATTATGCATGTGCAATTGAGGGAGCGCCTGGAGGAGGAGAAGAAGAAGAGGCACTCAAGGGATAAGATTTTGGTCCATATGTGGAATGGTATGAAGGCCCTACTCTGGTCAATAGGTAAAAATAGGATGCCAACACTGACAGTCAACAATGCACATGATTTCTCCTTTTTTAGCTGAATGGAGGAAGAAGATTTCACTGAGTCCATCTAGTTGAGGATGAGGCTTCGAGCTAGACAGATGCGCCCCCGCTTCTCCTATTTCCCTATACATTGATTTGTTATTTCTTATTTTGGTCGGTTGGATATTTTGATATTTATCTTTTTACTTCAGTTTTGTCCAATAAGGCCTTAAATGATTTTATTTTTATCATTTGTTGGATAATGATTTTAAAAACACCTCGTAATCACAAGACACTACATATATATTTGACTATTGACTGACCGTATCAATAAGAAAATAACATGTACTACCACATAGTGAAATCATCATTTTGACACATTTCAATACGGGTCAGTGCAACACATAATAATTTATTCGGCATGACATATATTTATCAAGCAACATGGAGCATCTCAATACTAATTAGGAGTCACTTCAACAAACAACTATTCATTAGTCCTCTTAATTAATTAGGTGCATATTTTGTCATCTGTTCATTTCGAGATACCATTTGAAACTTCCTAGGTTCAAAAGTGTACTCAATAAGATACCAAATGGACCAGTCAAAGTTTCAATTGGGCACAACTACGATACCAATTGGAATAAACTAGATACTAATTCAACTTAACTGGGTGGTCAAAATGTAAGGATGACACAATAGGAAAAAGAAAGAGAAACTACTACTCATGTTTTGCATCCTCCCATTGATTTAATATGCATGTCGACATGCAAATCTGTAGGAATCTACTCCACATTGCTCTTGTACTTATAGAAATAGAAAACCTAAGCTTCGATACCAACTGTCACGTCCCACAATATTAGGCCATGCGGGATTCTACTAAACCCTCTTAGCTAGGAGAACCCTTTCCTTTAATCCTAAATCATACAGAAAAATAATCAAGCTTAATTATTTTGTAATATCAAAACAAAAGGAAATCACCATTTATTTATATACCAGAACCCACTCGATTAATCTACCCAAAACTTGATTGAACATGTACAAGAACACCTACATCATAAAAGAAGAAGGAATATACATAACAGACTAAATAAGTAACTATGAAAAGACTATATCTGTTGGGAATGGAAGGTAGAGGTAAATGTAGAATATTGTAATCCACTCTTCAACTACATCCAATCTACACCCCAAAAATAGGAGTAGGGGAGTTGGATTAGTACAAACATATGTACTGGAAATCATCGAGCGCCAAACATTAATCCACATAATCATAAAATAGAATCAAACATAGAAACCATGATGTCTTAGCATAATAATAGTATTCTCCGCCATTATCTTTTAATCTTATAATACCACAATTCCCAAATCAAACATAATTCAACCATGCTTCCGCTACACTACACTACTCTAATAATATAATCTTTATCTACACCGTATTTATTTAACATGATCACACGTACTCTATCCCTACCACACCAAACCACTATGAGTATTTCATGACATACGACTTATTTATTTACCCACATCTTTAGGTCCAACCTGTAAATTTTAACTAATACACACTAAACTCCCAGACTTTATTTATTCGTTCCCGTATAGTCTTAGAGTATGAACAACCCCAATTAAGTAAATTAAGACTATAACAAATGCAAATAAATAGGCCAAACATTATATGACAAGTAGTATCGAGTTACAACTTTTCATGCAACTATCATGTAGTTAACCTCAAGAACACTACCAAGAAAGGAATATAAGTCAAACACAACCAATCAAACATGATGAAGAATGCATACCTCATTACAAAGCCATTACAAATATTCATGGAAAAGATCAATTCACTTATTTGTACTTATGATCATTCTTTGAGATTATTCGAGTATGCATTACTTTAGAACACTTCATTATCAATCCTTTCATAATAATATTATCATGTTGAAAATAATGGGTAAAGGGTGTTATTGACATTACCCATATGATATATGAACAAGCATATAGCCAATAAATTGGCATGTAATTGATAAGCGAGCATGAAGCCAACAAGCGGGCATATAGCTAGTAAACGAGCATGAAGCTAATAATATGTCACGACTTGATTTCTCAGATTATGATGGCACCTACTATTCCAACAGTAGGAGAACCAACCCCGTAGTCCAAAGTCAAAGGGGAGGAATACTATATCAAATGTGGAGAGCACAATTTAAATAAACATTATATAAATAAAATAAAGCTGAAGTAATAAAGTCAAAATGATATATCAAAAACCCGGTATCAGTGTCAAACGAACCACAAAGTAAAGAAATAAGAAATACAAAATGTCTAATACAACAGTGTCTCTAAAATATATGGAGATCAAATAGAAATGACAAATCCAAAGAGAAGCAGGTAAAAGTCGAATGCCAAGCTCACCCTGAATCTCTGAAGTAAATGATATCTGCACAAACAGCTAGCTATAATCATGGTTGATAACTCGTACTCAGATATGTACATGTGCAAGTGTAGTATGAGTACAAGCTGCTAAAGCAACTCGTATCTAGTAGGCTTCGAGGGCCCACTAAATACATAACAATAATAAAAGCAGTAAATACCGAAATACGATAAAGAGGGCACAAAGGAAAATAACACAACAAGGAAAGCTAGCTACTCAATTAAGAATCAAGTACAAGTAGACATATATCGCTAGCTAATTACATAACAGGTTCTCAGGCAATGAAGGAAGACGTACTCGGAATCCTTGCAACAATATATGTGAATAATAACACAACAAACAGAAGTCAAAAGGAGAAAGGAGTAGAACATGGATGGTCCCTCAAGTAAAGAATGAATTAATGAATAATAATGTCACGCACAATAACCCATATAACATGAAGTGTCAATTAACCAATAGTAACAACTAAGAGATAAAAAAAATAATAAAGTAATACAAATAAATGCTGATGAGTCCCCTAGAAAGAAATGCAATGTACACCAAAAACACACTCTCCATAGGCTTAATCTCAGCCAGAGTATACTGAAGAAAACAAGAGCAGAAAAGTAAATAAAAAAACATAAAGTAACCAGTCCTGTGTACGCATCCCCTCCGGTACCCGTATTCCCAGCAGGCAGAACCTATGGAAGGCTAACCTAAATATCCCCAGTATATCTCCCCGTCTGCCATATCCATGTCAGTCGCAGCCCGGAGGCAAGGTCCATGCAGGTAGGTCACCACGCATGATCTCTAATGTAATCATAACCTCACATCTCAAGGCACAGAGCCTCACGGGTCTCATATCTGGCATCTCGTGCCTGATATCAATAACCTCATCTAGCCATACTCGACAAGTCTGTAATCACAAGATCCAAGGCCATAACCTCAGTTCAAGCAGGAATAATATATAACTAGCGGTCCCTACCATGACGACAACCACCGCAACCACCGGCCTTACCACACTGGCCACTATCCCTATAACCACCTTGTGCCCTACCTCTAGCGAGGGAGGCACTAATCTCAATAGTTGTGCAGACTGAGAAGAAGAATGAATAATGCCCCTCTGCAAAAAAGCTCTAGCATAATGGCCCACAAGGCTACACTCATAACATGGCCCAAATAGCCCACTATGTCGAGCTCCTCTACCAGAACCTGTTTGACTACCCTGATGTGACAAACTGACCCCTCATGAATACAGTACAGGAGATAGAGATGAAACCTATAATGAATCTTGTACAGGTCTCCTAGACTAGCTATGTGACTGATGAGACTGACCTCAGACCCCAAAACGAGACACACTATAACCTCCCTACTGTCGTCGCCTGTTCTTGTTGTGCTGACGTGACTCATGATAGGGGGCTTCCATTGAATTGGCGTGATCAACCATAGCGTGAAAAGGACGACCATCTAAAACCAATAACGTTACTGCCTTGCGGAGCCAATCCCTCAACCCATAAGCAAACCGGCAAACTCTTCAGCTTTGTAGGCATAAACTCAACCCCATTTATTGAAAGCTAATGAAACCTTGCCTCATCTCAGCAACTGACATAGACACCTGCTCCAGTCTTCTGAACTCCTCTCTCAGGTGCTCTCTTCAGTCTTGGATGCAAATTTCTTCATAAACTCTTCAGCAAACTCATCCCAAGTCGGGTGAGATGAACCTGCGGGTCTGCAACTACGAATTCTCTCTACCAATGCTTAGTTGCACCACTCATCTTATATGTGGTAAAGGCTACATCGTGAGTTTGCAATACACCCATGTTAGTCAGTCTTTCTTCACACTCAACTATGAACTCATGGGCATCCTCCCTTGGAACTCAAGTGAATCTACTGGGATCGTACCTTAAGAATCTGGTCAGGGGCTTCTGCTCTGTGTCTGTCATAGCTGGTTGCTGTTCAACAATAGGAGCAACGGTTGGCACTGGTAATACCTGAACAGGTGTAGAATTCACTGATGGAACAATTGGTAGTACTGGCTGCACTGTAAGGACTACAGTTATAGGATGTGACACTAGAACTGCTGGTTGTGTTCCCTCTCTAAGAGGACCACCGTAAGCACTAAGTAGCCGGCATAATATGTTATGAATGTTAGGAGAAGGCATTGCAGTAGGTGCTGAAATAGGTACTGCTATAAGCACTGCAACTAGTGTTGTAACAGGTTTTGTAGGCACTAGTGGAACCTCAGAAGTAGTGGCTGGAGTAGGCACTTCTGCAGATGCTTTAGCTGTCTTCCTGGATATGGATGAACGTGTATGAGGCATCTGTGAAATAGCAATGATAAGTAGTGAGAATTTTTAAGAAACATCAAGGATGTACGCACGATACAGAATTCAAAAGAAAGAGTCAATTTTCCTAAATGTCACTATAGCCTCCCAAGATAAGCAACAAACGTCTTTTCACGAATCCGCAGGACTCTACTATACATTGGTTCTGTACACTGGAATCAACAAACCTAGGCTATGATACCAATTTGTCACGGCCCGATTTCTCGGATCATGATGACACCTATTTTATCACCAGTAGGAGAAGCAACCCCGTAGTCTGGAACCAAAGCGGAGGTCTACTATATCAAATGCGGAGATAGACATTGTATAAATAAAGTAAAACAGAAGTAATAGATTCAAAATAATATGCTGAAAACTCGGCATCAGTGTTAAACAAACCACTAAGTACAGAAATAGGAAATCTAAAATGTATGATACAAACTGTGTCTCGAAAATACATAGAGATCAAATAGAAATGCCAAATTCAAAGAAAAGCCGGTAAAAGTCAGATGCCAAGCTCACCTTGAATCTTTGAAGTAAATGAAATTTGCACGAACAACTAGCTTTAATCACGATCGGCAACCTATACTTTGATCTGTACATGTGTAAGTGTAGTATGAGTACAAGCTGTCGAAACAACCCGTACCCAGTAGGCTTCGAGGGTCCACTAGACATATAACAATAATAAAAGCAGTAAATAACGGGAGATGATAAATATGGCCACAGAATCAAATAGTACATCATGGAAACTAGCTACTCAAATGGGGATCAAGCAACAAGTAGAACATTTATCGCTAGCTAATCACATGATAGGATTTCAGGCGATGAAGGAAAACATACCCGAAATTCGTGCAATAGTATATGTGAATAACAACAACAACAATCAAGAGTCAAAAGAAGAAAGGAAGAGAACATGGATGCTATACTGCCTCAAGTAATGGATGAATGAATGAACAATAATATAACGCACAATATCCCGCATAACACGAAATATAAAGTAACAAATGAGAAAAATTAAACAGTAGTAACAGTATATAGTAATGTATACAAACGACAAGTTATTATTGAACAGCTTGAATAATAAATCAAATTAGAACCTCAATCCATCAAATTCCTGTGGATACAATATCTTGACTTAGACATGGATTACTTGTACGATCGTGTACATGCAGCATTTGAATGCAACAAATGCCCGCACTAAGTTGTACTCAACTGCTTTGTGGTTTTCTTCTTATTTCTATTGAAAGTGCAAGAAAGGGGAGGGGGGTTGAATTTCTAAATAGTAACCTTTTTAAACTAGTTGACTACTAAAAAGAGTTAGTCAACTACTACTCGAAAAAATGATAACTTTCAAGAAGTAAGCAGTAATAGAAAATTGACACAGTATTTTATACTGATTGGGATCCAATGTGGATCATAATTCAGTCCCTTGAGTTGCAAGAGTGTTCCAGTAGTCTTCAATCAGAGGGTTTTAATTGTACAAATCTTCTAAAGTGCAGAATTCTTTTGGGAGCCTCTCAAATCTTTTGATACTAACAACCTCACCAAGTTCTTTTTTTTTCTTCTCTTTTTCTTTTGTTACACAATAAAACACAAAAATTACAATACTTTGATAAAAGTAGAACAAAGAAAGGGTTATGATAATGACAAGAAGCATATTTGATTTGTTCCATCAGTGTTTCTTTAAATAGCTGGAAATATAGCCGTTGTGATGAATACGCAACCCAAGAGATTTGATCCTTGGAAAAAGAAATGTGCTTATCCTTTTCCCAAGAATAAGGGAGGGTCACATTATGACCCTTGCAATCAGCAGCCAGATGATCTTATTTCCTTCTTGATTGTGTATCAGCTTATTTCTTTACTTGTAGCAGTCTCCTTGCAATCAGCAACTCCAGATGGTCACTTTTGTAGCAGTCTCACTTTTCACTCTTCTTGATTTGCAATTGTTAATTTTCTTTCGTTGTATGTATTTGACTTCGGACAAATAATTGTTCTTCATATTGATTTGAGATCCCAATCAAGAATTTCCTCCAGATTTGAAGCTGTCTTTCTTTTTGATTTCATCCCTAGTCAGCTTTTCATAAATCACTTTCATTCATTGTACATTGATTTTCTGCCTAGAAGAGTTGTCAAACATTAAAATTTCTACATCAATAGCTATATCTAGTTCAGCTAAATCACGACTATCTCATTAGACACTCGCCATGTCACCTTTTGGGTCTTTATTGATATAGTAGGTCTAAGCTCGACACGCTTACCATAGCATCACTCTGTGTTACAAATGGTTAAGATTCTCTACAGTCTAGGCAGAGGGATTACCGGAGGCTATCGAGCCTAAGAGGTTCAGATGCAATTTATCTTGTTTTACACCTTATTGTTTATCTGCAAAATTTTAATCTAACCTTCAAATATTTTAATTGTTGCATTCCAGGAACAGAGTGTTCTTGGTACGAAGAAAATATTTTTTTAATTTCTCATGTTTGGTTAGCTTAAATATTTGAAAAATATATTTTCAAATGAACTTATTTTCCACAAACTAAAGAAAAATTACTTCCCTTCAGAAAGTAATAAATTTTTTTTCCAAAACTCTCTTTCAACCTCACACCTAAACTTTTCACCTTAATTCTAATCTCGAGTATCAATTGATGACATTAGTTTGAGGTTTGACTTCCAACCCTAACTCCTGATTCTCGACTTGGGACCCAACTCCTAACCTCAATCTGAGACCCAACTTTTAGTCCCGACACCAAACTTTCGGTCTGAAAACCAACTCTCAACCTTGATCCAAGACACAAGACTTGAAAATGACTTTAATTAAGACCCGGAATCCGACCCTGACTCCCAAGACCTGACACCAACTCAGGACCCGATCTCAACTCCTGTCTTGGGACTTGTCTCCTGACTCTTGACCATGACATTCAATCTGTGACTCATCCCCAACTCCCTACATGCGATCCTAAATCTCATGTCATGAGTTGGCGTCTCAGATCGTGATCAAATACAGTGCGTCATTAGTATTTGGCTAGATTATATCTAAATGCTCTTGAAATAATATTTTCTTCTTACTAACCAAATACTAAAAATGAGTAAGAAAATCACTTATTTCAAGAAAATATTTTCTCGAAATTTTTTTACGTTTTCCTTTCCCATAGAGATTACAAAGATCATTGCCGATGTTATTGCTGATCTTAATGATGAGTGTACCCGACATAGAGTGATATCCCAAGCCACTAAAGTAACCAATTTAAGCCATATATGTATTTACGTTTTAATTTAACCACTACACTTATCTTAATTCATTCCTGAAGCAATCTTCATTAATTTTTCTTGCACAAAAGAAATGCCACCATGACAAAAAGATGTGCACTAACTTTGAGAACATAGTCGGGCATAAACTATTCGACTTATTTGCAGCTGCTCAAAAAGTGGCACAATTTTGTGTATATTGAGCCCGTCATGAGAATTCTAAGTAGCGGAGCAAACCAAAAAAGAATGCCAGAGAATTTAAGAGGGGTGACTTTCTGCACACTTGAAGAGTTGTCCATATAGCGAGTTATAGATAATAAAATTCGAGTAAAACAATAATCAAGATAGAAAAATATTATAACAATCATTTTATTTAATTTCGAATAGTGAGTGCTACACTCTTTATGAATTCCGTCATTCAACTTTTCAAATATAAATTCAAGGGCCTCTGAGCTTGGTCTTGAATCTGATGTGCTTGTTCTTGACTTTGAGATTTGATCTTGACTTATTCTTGAATTCAAAGACCTTTGAGCTTGTTTTTGAATTTTCGTCTTGATCTTGAATTGTGTATAAACTTGAGTGCTTGAACTTTTAGCTTGTAAAGAAATCTGCAGTGTTTGATCGATGAGCTCTCTCTGACTTCTTGTTAGAATTCAGGTATCCTTTCTGAATTATGGAGAATTCGGTATTTATAGTTGTAGGTCGGAGAAATTATGGTAAGACCAACTTTTTTCAACCAATTAGATTGAAGTGGCATGGCCATATTTAATTTGCCGAAACACCTTACTTGTACACGTGGTATATTTTCATTACCCTTGAACTTGGCTTGCATACTGTTTCATTTTACACAGGGAATCATTCTATTGACTCTTGCATTTGAGTTGGTGTATCACGTGATTTGACATGTGACACTAAATTGGGCCTTTAGAATAAGATGATATTTGGGTTTAGCGATGTGGTTTCATCATTTGTAGTTCAAATCAATGGACTAACACAATAAAAGCTAGATTTTAATTAAATACATAGACTCAAATAATTTATCGAACTATATCAATCCATCATATTTATTTAGATTAATATATTTTAAATTTAGTATAATCTAAATTTCATATGAATTTTCATGTTATACAAATGTATACTTACTGAAAATTACACTTATACAAGACGAGTCCTAACGTATTAAGTGACAATTAAATTAAATTCGGATCAAACGAAAACTGAAAATGGCACTTCTTTTACGCACGTTGATTGTGCATTTGCTTGGAGGATCCTAGTAAGATTATGTTAATATCCAGTGGTTTCAATACCAATAATATATTATATACGTATGATATTTTAAAGAAATATGCATGTTGACAGGGTATACCATTCTAGACATAAAGTCACATGTGCCCCCACAATATTTCCTTTCCCTTTTTAACTTGCAATTTCCATGCTTTTGACAAATTTAATGCGGAATGAAACTGGTTTTATCCAAGTCTGACGGTACATTAAGCCGCTGCATACATGGTTTTCCTTACCAAGTTGGAAATAGATTTGTTACCGCCTCCGCAGCCCTCTATAAGTAGCCATACACATTATCTTTGCATTAATTTCTTTTGCTCCTTCTGCAAACAGTTTGATTCATGACTTGCAAGCATCAAAGTGCTAGGTATTTTGTTTTCTTGTACTCTTTTTTATGGTCTCTTTCGTTCTCTTTTATTTAGGGTAAGAACAAATGAAGTTCACAAGGGGCAACCTAAAATGCGAGAGAATAATACCGCCTTCGACACTTTAAGACTGACGAGCTTGAATCCTTGTAATGAGATCCTCATGCAATAGTCAACTTAAGGTGAGAGAGAATAACATCATCTTCGACATCTTTGAGACTGAAAAGTTTGGCTTCAAGTTTGGTTCCTATTCAACTTAAGGTGCAAGAGATTAACATCGCCTTAGACATCATGAGACTGATAATTTCAGCTTCTTGTATTAATGAAACAATTAGCTTAAGGTGTGAGAGTCCAATATTGCCTCTGACACCTTGAGGCTGCGAAGTTCTCCTTCAATTTTGGTTCCTATTCAACTTAAGGTGAGAGCTTAACATCACCTCCAGCACTATGTGTAATGACCCTCACGGTATTTTATGAGAATTACGCGACGTTTTGCATTTTAGAGCTTTTCAGTAGCTGTCCCAAGTCATTTATCACTTGCTGAGACCAGTTGTCCTATTCCCTGGCGGCTCGATTGAGATTTATCTCATATTGTCTGTTTTAGAACCTAAAACTAAGTACTCGTTGACTACATTCAAATTTACTTTAAGATGAGCTCGGAATCGAATTTCGATGGTTTTATTAGCTACAGAATGCCGAATAAAGTCTAGATGGACCTTAAGTTCGTATTTCGAAGTCTTCTTTTTGAGTTTGTGAAAATTTGAGGTTTTTCCATTTCACTTAAGGCAAAAATTTAAGCTTGGGTGGTCTTTTTGTTTTTGGAGTGCCGGAAGGGAATTCTGATGCTTTCATTAGCTCCGGAATGATGATTTTAGGCTAGTGAGAGTGTTGGTTAGCTTACCGGAGTTTCATAGTTTTTTTTTAGGATTTTAGGTCTAATGGTTTACTTGGTCAATATTTTTCCAAAACGACCTTGTATTCGGATTTTAACTGCACCATTGAGTTTGAAATATTGTTTTGGGTGTGCGTACATAGTTTGTTTGCATAAATTGAACTCCAAACGCATTTTGAGTGGTGATTTGGTGAAATTCTGGACTTAGCTATTAGCTGTCAAAACCTGCAACTGGTCCAGGAAAAATTGCTCATTGCAATCGCGAAACCTATCCGCATAATTGTGATGAATCATAGCTTTCCTCAATGAGATGCGATCGTGATCCAGGCATACGCAATCGCGACGTGTCCCTATTAATTCATTCAGCGCGATTGCGCACCTTCAATCACGCAATTGCGAAGACCCAGACTTCCTATACTCATCGCAAACGTGATGTATTTTTTTGGGATTACGTTGAGCAAAATAGTTCCTTTACACGATCACGACCATTATTGACGCGATCACGATGTACTAATACCTGGTAGTATAAATAATCCCTGCATGACTTCTCTATTCATAATATAGTAAACCCCTCTAGTTTTCCCTCAATTTCTGTACGAAAAACCATCCAAAATGTCCAGCAAAGGTTGAGAAAAGTCCCAAGTTCTTCCTCTTCAAATTCCCTGTGATTGGTAAGTCTTCTTCCCCGCTTTGTTTCTTGAAAATCTAAGGTTTCCTCCATTAATGGCCCAAAATAGTGGAAAGGTTGGATTCTTGGATTAACTCATATATTATTGGATATATTATCATCCCTTGAGTATAATTCACTCCGTAGTGTAATGTTTCATAGAATTTCCCCAGTAAATTTCATAAAGATTGAATCTTTGGCCCTTTAAAATCAAATCTGTCCTGGGCTGGTTTGATGGCATTTTCACACTCAAATTATGCTCAATTTTAGAGCATGGGTACCTGGTAACATTGGGAACCCCGTGACGAAGTTTATTTTCTATTCCGACAAGCAGACCCATTTTAGGCCTAGTTTGGAACTTAGTATAAAATATATTGTTAGACTCGTATTAGTCTCAGGATTTTTATTTCACAAGTTTCAGAGTCCTTGGAGATCATTTGACATCATTTGGAGTAGCATTTGAGATTTGCAGTGCATTATTCATCGGACAACTGGTAGGCACTGTAGGGTTAATCTCTAGGTATATAGCTTTGATAATTATACTAAATAACATCAGTGAGTTGGGTTTCTAGGTTGTTACTGTGTACTTGGACTGCTTCTTCATTCCGTTCTCCATTTTCCATTTGTTCCCTTTGTTGGCATTAGGTGAAATACGACGCCCGTGACTTAGAATTAGCCTTGTGATGGCTTTAGGGTGACTTTGGAAGCAGTAGAACACTAATTCATGGGTTGGTTTTGGGTTTTCCCCTCAGGTTGGGTTGTTGTATTGTGATGCTAGCTGTAGCTTATATTTGCCTATACGGGGAATAAATTGTCTTTGTATATTATGTGTTGTTCATTTATTTTACGAGAGGTTGAGCTATGGGCTCCGTATTAAGAGTGCATTGGGGTTGGGCCGTATCATCACTTGATTTTGATGTCGTTGAGGCTATATATCGATAATAAGGATAATGATGGATAATGGCGTAACTTATGATAACTTGGAATATTCTAATAATAATATAAGTTAAAGGATCTTTAATGTTTTAGACTCTGCAGTGTATCGAGCACCCTGTATCACTATTTTTACTTGTTTTAGTCAGGCTTCACTCCCTGGCACTGAAAATATCCTTTGACTAATTAATGCTGAGACTTGAGTCCGACTATGTTCAGCAGTGAGTATAGCCGCTGACACTTGTGTCCGTAGTCACGTGGCAATGAATACAACTTTTCGACACTTACCACACCTATTGGCTTGGAGGCTTTGATCATATCTGTTCTATTGAGGATGTTGGCGATATCATGATATTGAGGCTTTGAACGCCATGGCTCGCTGAGATTACGATTTAGTGTGACTATTGATATAAGGCATTGAATGTCAGAATTTAATATCCTTTGAGGCTCTATGGTTTGGGATGTGAGATTATGATGACGTTAGAGATTATAAGTGGTAGGCGTACCTCTATGGACCTTGACTTTAGGCTGTAGAGACGTGGAAGAAGGGTATAGGATGGAGCAGGGCTATACGGGAACTAGGGTTAGCCTTCCATGGATTCTATCTGCTGGGCCTACGGGTACCGAAGGAGAAACTTACACAGGATTGGTTACTTTATGTGAATGTATTACTTTTTTGCACTTGTCTTCCTTAGTATACCCCTGGCTGAGATGCAAGGCTTATGGGTGAGCATCGTTTCTGTCTTTAATCTATTTAATATATTGTTGATTTACCGTTTAGTTGTTTAGTATTACTTTTGAGACTTTCTGGTTAATGTGGGATAATTTTGTTGGATACCTTTTGATTATTTATCCTTTCCTTATTTGAGGTTACCGGTACCGTCCACGTTCCCTTCTTGTCTTCTATTTGACTCTTGATTAATTATTGTTATTATTCACATATATTGCTGCAAGGATTTCAGGTACGTCCTTCCTTCTTGCCTGAGATCCTATTATGTGATTTTGCTAGCGATGCCCTGTTCTGCTTGTTCTTGAATCTTATTTGAATAACTAGCTTTCATGATGTACTATTTTATTTTGTGACCCTACTTATTTGTATTCCACTATTTATTACCTTTATTATTATTATTATGTGCCTAGTGGGCCCTCGAAGCCTACTGGGTACAATTTGCTTCGTGACTTATACTCATATTACACTTGTTCCCCTGATGCAAATCTGAGTACTAGTGGCCGACGTTGACTACGGTTTGCTGTTCGTGCTTGTTGCTACTTACTTCAGAGTTTCATGATAAGCTTGACACCCAACTATTCCTTCTTCTCTTCAGAGTTGGATTGGTCTCCTTGTTTTTTTCGGAGATATATTTATTTTAGAATTTTGGTTCTATGTTCTGTTTTGTTACGCTGATACTGGGTGTTAGGAAATTTGTTGACTCTTTGTAATTTCTCTACACTGAGTATTTTTACTTTTGTTTATGCTTTACTTATTGTACTTGTGCTTTCCGCTATTGATGTGGTAGCCCTTCTCTTCGGACTACTAGATTGATTAGGAAGAATGTTGCGTTCAAGTGGTCGGATGAGTGTGAATTGAGCTTTTCAAAGCTTAAGGACTTATTGACTTCTGCGCTAGTTTTGACCTTGCCAGTGGAGGGTCAGGGATTCTCCGTATATTGCGATACTTCTGATGTTGGTTTGGGTTGTGTATTGATACAGCAGGGTCAAGTTATTGCATATGTTTCAAGGCAGCTGAAGGTCCATGAGCGTAACTACCCCACTCATGACTTAGAGATAGCGGCGGTAGTGTTTGCACTTAAGATTTGGAAATATTATCTGTATGGGGTCCAGTGTGAGATATTTACTGACCATCGTAGTCTTCAGTACATTATGAGTCAGAGGGAGTTAAATTCCAGACAGCGAAGGTGGATCGAACTACTAAAGGACTACGACATTTTTATTCTTTATCAGCCGGTCAAGGAAAATGTAGTGACAGATGCCTTAAGTCGAAAAGAAGTCAGTATGGGTAGTCTAGCAGCCTTGTTAGTTGCTGAGAGGCCACTGGCGGTGTAAGTTCAGTCATTGGCTAGTCTATTGGTTAGGCTTT
>JBDJHY010314778.1:0-19211 GCA_039654485.1 Withania somnifera | reverse complement strand
GAATTTTGTAATTGATAAATGAATAGTAGGGAATTTTGTAATTGATAAATGAAGAATTAGGAATGGAAGATTGGTAAATAGTTAGAGTAGTAGAGAGAATTGAGAGAATTTGATGAAAATTGAATGAAATAATGTAGTATTTATAGGGAAATTCTTTTTAGGGGTAGGGGTGGGCTGGGGAGATGAGGGGTGGAAAATGGCTATATAGTCGTCATCCAATGGCATTGTAACGACTATAACGGCTATTTTTAAAAAAAATTTATTAAATTGTATCGAACCGGGACGGAAATCTTGTCCCGTCCCGTCCCGGTACCCCGTTCATCCCATCCCAGTACATCCCAGATCGGGATGAATCGGGATGGTACCAGTCGTCTCGGTCCGGTGGCCACCCATAGTTTCCACCATTAATGGCTCCAAGTGTTGAAATTGGTAGAAACCTTCCATAATCGGTATATTATCAATTAATTCTTCGTTATTTGGTTACACATTGCTTCTAGTATGAATTAGTATATACCGAGAATACTTAGGTTAGCCTTCCATGGATTCTACCTATTGGGTCTGCAGGTAGCGGAGGAGATACGTATGAAGGACTGGTTACTTCATTTTATGTATTTACTTTTTCACACTTGTTTTCTTCAGTGTACCCTTAGGTCATTATCGGGGGCCTATGGGTGAGTGTGTTTCTGTGACCACTGTGCTTCTTTCTGGGGGACATGTCGGCATTTATTTTCATTACTGTATTATTCTTATTACTGCTTAGTTGTTATTGTTGGTTATTTTCTATTTCATGCTATGTGGAATTTTGTGTCTTACACCCTATTTAGTCATTACACTTTCACTTGAGGTTACCGGTATACCATCCATGTTATTCTCTATTCTTCTTTTGACTCTTGATTTATTTAATTATTATTCACATATATTATTGCAAGAACTCCGGCTATGTCTTCCTTCATTGCATGAGATCATTTTATTTGATTAGCTATGATACTTGTCTACTTGTACTTGATTCTTAGTTGAGTAGCTATCTTTCCCTTGTTGTGCTATTTGATTCCGTGACCCCTTATTGTATTCTGTTATTTGCTATTTTTATTACTGTTATGTACCTCATAGGCTCTCAAAGCCTACCGGGTACGGGTTGCTTCAGCAGCTTGTACTCATACTACACTTCATATGTGTAGATCCAAGTGTAGGTTCTTGACCGTAATCGCAGTTAGTTGTTCGTGCAGTTTACATTTTATCTCAGAGATTCAAGTGATCTTGGCACTCAGGTCTTTCCTACTACTCTTTGGATTTGACATTTGTATTTGATCTCCATGTATTTCAGAGACATAGTTGTATTAGACATATTCTGGATTTCTTATTTCGGTACTTAGTGGCTGATACCAGGTTTTTGGGTATTTACTTTATTCTTAAACTTCTGCATTATATTTATCTTCTAATTATTATACTTGTGCTTTGAACAATTGATATAGTAGTCCTCTGCTTTGGCTTCTGACGATAGGGTTGGTTCTCCTACTGGTGGTACAGTAGGTGCAATCATAATCCATGAAATCGGGTCATGAAACTTGTCATCCCACATGCCATGGCCCGAACAGTCACAAGATATGACCTATATACTCGATCCACAACTAGAGCCTCACCCACCGGGGTAGATAAACTCAATGGCACAGGCAGCTGTTGCACACTAAAAAATCCTAAATGCGATACAAAATACATAAATATATAAGATAGTGTGGAACACAGATCAAATAATGTTAATACAAAAAACTCAAGAATAGTCAACATACTAGTGATGAACGCATGGGAGGCCTTGGCCTCAATCCTTTCAGGAATGGCATAAAACTAGCGTTATCCCCCATCTCGTTGGGAACCCAAATCCTCGCCTTTGCCTCTCACCACCTGACTTCCTCCACTAGCTCCCCGAATTGCTAGTGGCCCACCTCTGACTAGTGGTACCGTCTACAATGGCTGTACAGGTAATATTATGGCCTGAGTGGCCCTATGCTGGGGGAAATCTTGAGCATAGTGGCTCCGGACTCCCCATTCAAAACACCCCTCAGCTAAACATTCTTTGGGGATCCTGGGAAACCTTCTGGCATAATGGCCCTGCTTCCCACACTTATTGCAAGTCTCTCAGTCCTGTCCTAACCATGGGATCCCTCAGCATAGCTGCGCAAACCTAAAACTGGGCCCTTGATGAAATAGATGCTCGTCCCACTATTGAAGGCCTAATATTATCGGCTAGGTTAGGACCTCCGGTCAAAATCACAACCCTCTGACTTGGATCTCTGAAACCCTTCCTGATGTCACTACCTCTTCTCGCTGCCCCTTTGATCCTTGCAAGTCAAAATCTCCAAACGGAGAGCATTGTTAGAAACATCTAGGAATTATATCTATAGCACTAGAAGTAACTCAACATGGCCCTGTAAGTCTCGACTGTGCTATCGGAAGCTCTGGGGAAGTCGGAATAGGAGAGCACTCATCTTGGGGTGGGCGCCTTAGTTCGTGAGCAAACTGGCAGATCCTCTCCTCCTTAGTAGATATGAAGTCCCCGACATACCTGGAAAAATCAATGAACCATCCCTCATACTCTGGTACCATCATAGAACCCTATCTAAACCCTTCGAAATGCACTCGCGATGCCTCACAGACGCTCCTAGGTATGTACTATGCTATAAATGCTTCTCTGAACTGTTCCTCGGTGGATAAAGCTGACCCTAGAAGTCTACGGTCTCTAAAAACCCGCCACCACTGACTGGCAGGACCCTTAAGCAAGTAGGAAGTGATGTCTACCCCTTGTGAATCTAGAATCTTTAGAGTCTGTAGGCACTCCACACAGACAGTAACAAACTCATGAGGGTCCTCCCCCTGTTCTCCCAAAAACCTAGTGAGGGAAATACGTAGAAAGTTTTCCAATATCTTCCATACCTCAAATGCAGGTAAAGTAGGAGTGGGTGCAGGAGCGGTGACAATAGTTTGAAATGATACAGCCGGTGCACCCTAAACTACTCCCTGAGCAGACCACTGCAGCCTTTCTTCCACTGCACTGTCTCATAGTTGGAGCATCTGCCATAATAGGTCTTTAAATGTGGTAGGTGGTGGCTGAACAAGTTGTGGCGGTGGCGTCTACGTACCAATTCATAGGACTCTACCAGGTACTTTCTCCAATGCCAGAGAGACTAATGAACCTAAGCTCTGATACCACTCTTTCATGACCCAACATTCAAGACATTATGGCATCGACAGCCCTCCAGTAAACAAGCGAAACTACACGCAATGGGATATAAACACTAAAATTATCCAACAAAGCAGAAAAGTATAAGCAGAAACATAAAACAACGGAAGTAGAATAAATACATAAACAACCCAAATCCCAAAATCTAGTGCTAATGGTACATGAAGTTGCTACATAGAGTATCCAAAAGATAAACATAAAAAGCTATTCCTACAAAGTAATAAAACATATGGCCTTCTATGTACAAAACTAAGCAAAATAGAATCAAGAAAACCACAGTCGTCTCTACTTCGCATGATCATGGCGTCTCCAATAACCCCTGCCGGTATCTGCACACAAAAAGGGTACAGAGGTGCAGCATGAGTACCAAATAAGGTATCTTGTAGGCATCATAGCCCGACTGCACTAAAATAAATACAAGTAATAAAAGAAAGGAAGTAAAACAAGTCAATGATAGCTGGAAAGCAGTAAAACTTATAGACATATGAAAACATAAGAACACCAAGAAAGTAAGTGCAGATCTACAAGAACTAAAACATGGTGAACACGATCAAGAGTGATTAGTACTCAAAAACCCAAAATCAAAGTAAGGAAACATACCTGTGCTCT
Organism: Withania somnifera; assembly: GCA_039654485.1. Taxonomy (NCBI): domain Eukaryota; kingdom Viridiplantae; phylum Streptophyta; class Magnoliopsida; order Solanales; family Solanaceae; genus Withania; species Withania somnifera. Next base: position 15,367 of record JBDJHY010314778.1, on the reverse strand, counting down.
AGCTAAGCTAAGACCCAACTAACTATAAGGATACATATATATGTGCTATGAATAATTGGTCAAACAGTAGAATACAACTAAGTAAGGAACAGAAAGTAAAAATACAAAACCTATCTAGAGTCCCATACCACCGGTAAGTACAAACAGCACAACAAAACCCACTGTGACTTTCCCTTTAAGTGTGGTGAGCACAAACGATACGAAGGTAATACATGGGGGTGCAAGAAAGTAAAAATAAAGCAGTATCATCTAGCACCAACACCATACTATTAATAAGTACCGATCTCAGGGCCTCTGCAACTCATAGGACCGTGCATCACACTCAAGAATAGGATCTTAGCCCAAACAGTGACAAACTCAGTGTCCGCACCCTAGAGGAGCACGCTTCTAATCAAATGTAAGGCATGTACCCCATCATTCCCAAACTCAGGGTCTACCCCCAGAGGACCACACCTCTAATTAAATGTAGGGTTTTTGACCCATCAATACCAAACTTAGGGTCACCGTACCTCTAATCAAATATAGGTTCTGTGCTCGATCAGTACAAAACTCAAGGTCTATGCCATGGAGGACCGTACCTCTAATCAAATATAGGGTTTGTGCCCTATTAGTACAAAACTTAGGCAAAACAATAATAAACAGATGCCCTATCATATTATAGCAACAACAATGCTAATAATAACGAAAATGGAAAGTAACCAGAGTCTAAGATCTGCAAAAGGCTACTAGCAAAGAGCTCATCTCACTACACTCATCACGTGATAACTCAAATAGTTCCAAAGGTCTGTGGCCTCCACACGGTGAGGCCAGGAATTGGGAATACAACCCTTCACCCTCTATGCCCTTTCACGGGGCCACAAAATTCAATAAAGATATCTCAAGTCAGCTAAACTACAATGATAAACCTAAAACCCAATCCATACTATTGGCTATATCACAAATATAAAATAATAACCTAGTCTACAATGCATATAAAATTATGAATTTATGGATTAAAACATAAAGAATAAGACCCATATTGCAGTTAGCGACCCGGTTCAGAAAATGGTCCCTAAAATAGACTCGTTGGGCCCCACACCTCAAAAAGATAAGGTAAATATATAGGCACAAAGCCCTTATCTCGGGGGACTCGTGGTCAAAATTGAGCTTATAACGAAAGGGGAAGAGGAAAAAATAAGGTTTAAAGTAGGGAAACTCAAACTTTTAGATAGGCTAAAAGAGTCGAAAAGAATGAGAAATACTCGGGAAAAACTTGCTACATGAACTCACACTACCTGGCATGCATTCCCCACCACGTCTCTCAGCTCAACCTACCATAAAAGTCCCTTCCAAGGTCTGGATATGGTGGGTTCCGAAGGAGGAAAATATTTGAAAATTAAGGGGATAATCTCTTTTACTGGTCATTATGGCAGCGTAGCCAGGGTGAAGCCTTAGATGCAGGGGCGATCCAAGAGTCCTGGGGCAGTCTGCAGCCTACCGCAAAAATCAGCCAAACATGAACTCTTAAGGAGGCATAAAACAAGCATCCTGAGTCAAATTCTAGCAAACCAAAGGTGCATTTTTTATGGAAACAGCAGTACCGACTCACAAAAATGACAAAACATACAACTGAGGTCGTATAAAGAAAAAGTACCCCAAACCCAAAAGGAGCCAATTTTTGAACTTTTCACAAAATGACTCATAATGAGCCCAGACACCCTAGAAAGCATACCAATGACTCAACAAGCCCAATTTGACATTCCAAAGATGATGGAATCATTCAAATTCTGATCCAATGCTCTGATCACAAAAATACCACTCAAGCTTCAAAATAAGTTTTGGCTGGGCTGAATTTCCACAAAATTGCCCAAACATAAAATGAAAATCCTGGTATATGAACTTAAGGTCCACTTATACCAAATTCAACATTTCAGAGCTAACAAAACTGTAAAAATTTAATTCCGAGCATGTTTACTATAATTTCATTCTAATATTCCACAATTTCAAAATTAAAACTTTAAAATAGGGAAACTAAGAAAATGGGCAAATGAGCTGTCAAGGCACCTAGATACCGATCCCAGAAAGTCATAAATGACTTCAGACACCTACCAAATAGCTTTAAGCATAAAAAGACAAAAAGTAAGGAAACGACCAAACATGTCATTACAACATCCACAACTAACAAGGACTTTCATCCTCAAAAATAAAGGAATAAGTAGCACCTGAAGGCTCAAACAGATATAGACACTGGGCCTTCATGTCATGCTTTGTCTACCAGGTAGCCTCCTCGACAGGTCAATGAGCCCAACGAACCTTCACTACCAAAATCTCCCTGGACCTGAGCTACCTCACATCCATATCTATAATAGCCTCAGGCTCCTCAATATAAGTCAAGGCATTATTAATCTTTATAGACTCTCGATGAAGAGAATAGGATGGTTTAGGTACATATTGGTAGAGCATCGATACATGGAAAACCAGATGAACTGCATCTAACTCAGGCAATAAGGAAAGTCTGTAGGCAACCTCTCCAACTCTCTGTAGGATCTCATAAGTCCTAATGAATCAGGGGCTAATCTTGCCCCACCTACAAAATCTCACTGCACCCTTCATGGGCGAAACTCAAAGAAAGACCAAGTCACTATCATTGAACTCAAGGGGTCGAAGCCCACTATCTGCATAGGACTTCTGCCTACTCTACACTACCAGCATCCTATCTTGAATAAGTCTGACCCGATCAGTAGTATCACAAAGCCAATTAGAACTCTTGAGTCAAACCTGGAAGCCACTAAACAACCCACGGGGTGATCTGCAATGTCTGCCAAACAAATCCTTAAATAGCGCCATCTAAATACTCGAGTGGTAGCTGTTATAAAATAGAAAATCTCTGCCAAGCTCAAATGTCTGTCCCAACTACCTCCAAGGTCAAAGACACAGACACACAACATATCATGAAGCACCTGATGGTCCTCTCAGACTGCCATACATCTGTTGGTGGAACGCTATACTCTATCAACCTCTGAACCTATCTCTCACTGGATCGACCTCTAAAACTGTATGGGAACTATGTATCCTGAACAGATATGATAGATTTTGGTAACCTAGGAAGCCAACTATCTCATAGACATATAGCTTGGCCAATCTCTCTACATCCCAAGTCAAATGAGTCAGTAGGAAGTGTGCTAACTATGTCAATCAATCCATGATGACCCAAATACAACCATACCCTCTGGAAGTACCGAGGAGTCCTGTGACAAAATCCATAGTGATCCGCTACTACTTCCACTTAGGGATAAGGAACCTCTACATCTCACTACCAGTCTCTAATGCTCAAACTTCACCTGTTGATAGTTCAAACACTGAGACATGAAGGACGCTATAGACCTCCTCACACCTCTACACTAGTATTGATTCCTTAGATCGCGGTACATCCTTGAAATACCCAAATGAATAGAGTATCTAGAGTAGTGGGCTTCACGCAATGTGGTTTGAATCAGATCACCAACTCTCAGAACAATAAATCTTCCATGAAACAATAATACACTATTAGAGTCTACCCTAGACCAATCCAAAAAACCCGATAATACCCTACTTTACAGCTGAACTAGGCATGGATCATTGTACCAGTGCTATTGAATTTGGTCAAACAAAGATGATCTGGACTCAATATGGGAAATAATTTGCTCCACTACTGAATGATCCAACCTAACCATCATGCTAGCCTAAAATTAAACATCTCAATCAAGTGGTCTCTTAAAAAAAAACTGCAGCTAGGCTACCCAAACTCACTACCTTTCGGCTCAAGGCATCAACAACCACATTAGCCTTTCCTAGATGGTAGAGAATACTCAAATTATAGTCCTTTCAGAGCTTAACCCATCTCCGTTGCTTCAAGTTAAGCTCCTTCTATCTCAGAATATACTACAAGTTGTCATAATTAATGAATAACTCGCAGTGGACTCCTTATAAGTAGTGCCTCCAGATGTTAAGCGTGAAACCACCACCGCTAACTCCAAATCATGGGTGGGGTAGTTGTGCTCATGATCCTTCAGCTTTATCAACGTATATTCTATAATATGGCCTCCTTCATCAGAATAAGACCCAGACTGACACACAAAGCATCACAATACACTGTTAAAGGGTAGCTCTCAGCTAATAGAATAAGAATCGGGGTAGTAGTGAGAAACTCTTTCAGCCTCAAAAAGCTGGTCTCACACTTAGCTGACTACTTGAAGGGCATGTCCTTTTGTATCAGTCTAGTCAAGGAGGCTCTAATAGAGGAGATGACCAAATGGGTCATTACAGGTTGGTAGGTTATTATCAGACCTTAATAAATCTAACACAAAAAGAAATTAAGTTTCAATAAAATGATGCATTTGACAGGTGTTTCCATGAGTTGAAGAATAAGTTAATTTATACATCTCTATTGGTACTTCCATAAGGCACAAAGGGGTATGATATATTATGATGATGTGATAGTTTGCCTAGGGTGTGTACAAATACAACAGGATAAGGTAATATCCTATTACTCAAGATAGTTGTACTACATGAGAAAATTACCTAATACATGATCTTGAACTAGCAAAGATTTTATTTTTTCTAAATATATTGTACCACTACTTAGATGGGGTTTATTTTTATATATATATGGACAACAAGAGTTTGTAATATATCATTAAGGAAAAGGAGTTGAATTTGAGCCAGTGAAGATGGATTGAGCTATTAAAATATTATGACATTGATATCTTGTGTCATCTCGGGAAATTAAATGTCGTAGACTATGCTTTGAGTCATAAGAGAATGAGAATTTCAAGGAAAGTCACAGGATATCTAAGGATCTACACTGACTAGCTAATTTGAGGGTTCACCTTCTTTAAACTACTGAACAATAGGTTATTATGCGTAATGTGATAGAATGTTCATTTGTAGCCTAAGAATAAACAAGAAATATAAGGATCTTGTTCTATTATAGTTTAAGAATAATCCAAAACAAGGCGTGATAAGGGAATTTGAGATGATGCAAAGTGTAATTCCATGTCAAAATAGATCGTGTAATGCCTAATGTTGATGGCCCAAGAAAGAGGATTATGACAAAAGTGCATCATTCAACATACTCCATCTGGGGTTGACCAAAATGTATCATGATTTGAGAGAAGTGTATTGGTGGGGAGACATAAAAAAGTGCCTTATGGAATTTTTGGCTCAATGTCCAAATTTTCAAAAAGTCAAAGAAGAGCACCAAAAGCCAGGATGTTATATATAACGTATAGAATTCCCAATTTTAAAGTGGGACATGATTGACATGGATTTTATTACTGGTTTACCTTACTCATTTTGGATGTTTGATTCCATATAGGTAATAGCTGATAGGCTTACCAAATCAGTGCACTTCTTGCCAGTCAAGACTACTTACAATTGAGGAGTATGCAAGGTTTAATATTAAGAAGATAGTTTGACTACATGATGTAATGACCATATTGGTCCATTAATATATCTTTGCATGACTTTAGAGTTTAGATCTTACTAGTATATACCCTAAGTAATTTATGACTTTTGGGACTAGTAGTTTGATTGCTTGGAAGTTCGGTTGCTATTATCTAAGTTTTCCTATTTTGAAGGCTTGACCTTAGAATAGAGGAACTTGAGAGTGAATTCTTTGAAAACAAACTTGGAATTAGATGCCGATAGTTCCATTTGCTTTGAAATGTTGAGTTTGGTCTAATTGGACTATCAGCTCAAGTCTCGGGCTCTTCTGTGTGAGTTTGTGTAGTCTAGTTTTGAGCTGGAGATGGATTTTGGTGATTAGAGCACCATATCAAAATTCTAATTCTTCTATCATCTCAAAATGTCAAAGTAGGGTTGGTAGGTTTATTGGTATGCTTCCTGAGGTTTCTGAACTTAGTTTTGAGGGTCGTGTTGGTTGTTGGATTTTAGCCCCTTTTGGTTTAGAATGTGTAAGGGCTATTTTTGACTAACAACCTGCGTTGTCCATTTGTTTAATTCTTTTGAGTGCAGAATGTCATCTCCATGCAGTTTGCATAATTAGTTTGTTAAAAATATTCTTTTGATCTTATTCGAGCCCCTTGTTTGAGTTTCTTCAATAGATGTTATACCTATGAATTTCTTTCAAAAGCACTGGTACAGTGTGTTCTTTGTATTTGCAGAACTTGGCTGTGATTGAAAAGATATGTTCTTATTCATGATCACGAGTCAGTGACTGCATTCATGGACACATGGGAAATAAAGGGTCACTATTGTGATGCCTGGTCATGATCGCAATACCTTTATTTTCCATAAGCACAAACAAGGAAACAAGACTAAGTGTGACCACCCCCTATAATCCTGCAAGGCACAACCAAGTGATGAAAGGATGAATGCAAGGGGGAATAATTGAAATAACACATTTGAACCAACAACTCCGAAGGGTCCTACCTCCAAACCAGAACTAGGATCTGGCCCTTGGAGTCAAGCCCCGAATATCACACTGGGAGCCCTTCCCTTCTAAGAACCTCGTCCTACTGTGAAAACCCATTCAGTAGGCATGGTTTCCATGTCCTAAGCTGGGAAATTGCATCCCGGTTGGGATCCCTGTCCCTTATCCATACTCAGGGCCCATCCCCTAACTAGAGGTTCCACCTCTAAAGACAACTTTTGTACACCCCAGTCTACTCAGATAATCACCTTGTTATACATATAATATAAGGAAAACCCAGTTCCAGTTGTGTACTTATGAAAATAGTCCATACCATATCATGATCGGTGAAACAAGTCATAAAATGTTGTTTTTAAGTAAAGTTTAGAAAACACAAATTATATCATCCATTACCCCTCTCATTTAATAAAATACGCTACGGGGCCCACCCCCTCACAACCACAACAATATGCATGCACGCGAATACAACCAAGGCTTATAAAAGATGCGCTCAAAGTCTAGGAAAGGACAGAAGCAACCAACTTAGTACACACCTCACTCGTAAATAATAAAACAACTCATAACTAACACTATAGCCACACATCCTCCCTCGGCATACCGGGAACACTATCCTCATCCTATAATCAACTACTTCACTGTGTGAGCCCCGAAATAGATAACAAGCATAGAAAATAAGGAAAGGTATGCTAGCTACTCATCTAACCTAGAAATTAGCAAAAATCCAACAAGTACTCAATATAAACCCACTCTAAAGAGTAGGTAAGACTAGCCTACCTAGACGTAGGAACAAATCCTTGAAAAGCGAGAAGGAAATTGTAAAACACTGAAGAAACACCCGAAGCATCTCAAAACTAGAAAAATAAAGGTCCAAGGGTCAAACTAAAAAATGATACTTATATTGTGTAAATCAACTCAAGTTGAAACAAGGACTAAAAAATAGGCCCGTGGGCCCCATAGTCTGGATAAATAATCCAAAGGTACCAACATGTAGAGCCCATCTTAGGGAGCACGTGGTACAAAACCCAGCTCAAAATGATGAACAATGAAGGGGAATTTAAGCTCACAAGGTAGAAGGAATGTAAGCTTTCTCACTAAGAAAAAAGTCTAGAAAACACGAGAATTACCTGAGAAAAATGAGCAATGGAAGATCACCAACGCCAACTAGCTGCTAAGAACCACTTCCCAAGTACCAAAATGTCGTATCTCAACCTTGGATCTCTCAAGAAAGGGAATTAATGTTTAGGAAATGAAGAATAAAACATATATTTGTACAAGACACATGATAGAAGGGGAGGACCATTGGGCTTCAAGGGAGATCCTACTGCTACAGAAAAATTCCCATAAGGGCATAGCCAAGACATTGTCGGGGCAGAAAATGGGGCATAAGGGTGGGCTTGCTGGGGTGAAAGGGGGATAGCAGGAGAGGCACCTGGTCCCCAATGCAACCATTAGTAGGGGGACCTTGTCCTCTTGGGTAACTCCATAGGGGAGAAACTTTGGTCTCTAGAGCAATATCTTAGGGGTGACAAAGCCCTCGTCCGGGCAGCTATGCCTACAACTCGCAATAGCTAAAAAGAAATACTTTGAGGGTCCTATAACGAGTATTTTGACCTTAATTTTAGAAAAAGAAACATGTTACAAGCATGGAAATAACATTCTTGATCTAATAAAATCGTCGAAACAATCGAGTTTATTTTAAGGAAGAGATCCTTGGATCTAACAAGATCAAAAACTAGCCAAAATCTCAACAAGCCAATAAAGCACCTAGCATAACACCAGAGACCTCAGGAAGTGACCAATACCCCAGTAACCCAAAATAAATATTCCAGAGTTGATGGAATCATTAGAATCCCATTATGACACTCTGATCACTAGTAATAACTTTGGGCCAATTCTTAACTCTTAATGAACTAAAATTCCACAAATCGTCTCAACATTACACAAAAAGCTCCAGAACACAATCCAAGAGTCAAACTAGAACAAAGTCGACATTCCATAGCTAGCATAACTATTTTAGTATGATTGAGATCTTATTTACAAAGGATTCAATCTCAAGTTCCACTACTCCAAAACTGAATCTTCAAAATAAGAAAATTGAGATATCGAGCAACAGAGGTTCCAGAGAACCGAACTACCAGTCCCATCAAGTCTTAAATGAAATCAAGAAACTACAAATGGCTTTAAATAAAGAAAAACCAGAAAAATAATGAAATAAACATACAGTTCATTACAATATCTACTACTAAAAAAGATTTAATCCTTGAAAGAAAAAGATGAGGAGGTACCTGAAGGCTCAAAAAGACGTGGATATTGGGATCATATATAACCTTCCACCTCACAGGTATCCTCCTTTATAGTCCTACATGCCCAACAAATGACTAAAACCAGGATGTATCTGGATCTAAACTGCCTTATATCTCTACCAATGACAATATTTAGATCCTCAACATAAGTCAACCGGTCATCTAGTTGAAAAAACTAATGGAAAAGCACATGGGCCAAGTTTGGAACATACTGGAAAAGCATAGAAACATGGAAAATAGGGTGCACGACTGATAAATTAAGAGGAAAACAATTGTATATTCCACAACAAACTCTCTGTGTGATCTCAAAAGACGTAATGAACTTGGGGATAAGATTATCCCAACTCAAAAATCTTGTAACGCCCTTCATGGTGACACTCGCAGGAAAACCATATTCCCAAAACTGAACTCTATGAGTCAAATCCTAAGATCTGCATAGGACTTCAGCCTATTCTGAGCTATATGTATCCTATCCTGAATAAATTTGACCCTGTCGATAGTATCTCTGATCCAATCTGTACACTGAGGTGGACTCTCCCTACAACAAAACCAACCTCTAGGCAATTTGGAACGCTTACTATACAGGGCCTCAAATAGTGCTATCTGAATGCTTGAATCATAACTATTATTATACAAGAACTCCTCCAAAGCCAAGTATCTATCCCAGTAGCCTCAAATATAAAAAACAAAGGCTTGAACATATCCTGAAGTACTTGAATGGTCCTACTGGATTTCTCATCAATCTGAGGGTGGAAAGTTTTACATAAGGAAACCTCAGTATCCATCTCCCTCTGCACTGTCCTCCAAAACCTTGTGGTAAACTGAATGCCTCTGTCCTAAATCATGGAAACTAGTACAATGTGAAGCCTAACAACCTCATGACCATCTAACTCAGCTAGTCTCTTATCACCCCAAGATGAGCATGTCAGAAGAATGTGAGTTGACTTAGTCAATCAATCCACAGTGACCCAGATGAAATCATAACCTCTAGAAGAGCGGGGAAGGCCCAAAACATAATTCCTAGTAATACACTCTTATTTTCACTAAGGGATAAGAAGCCTTTGCAACTTACCAACTGATCTCCGGTGCTCAAACTTCACTTGATCATAGTTAAACACCAAGACAAAAACCTCAAAATATCTCTCCTCATACCCATCCACCAGTAGTACTACCTTAAGTCAATATACATCTTTGTTGTACCTAGATAGATGGATTTCCTAGAATAATAAGCCTCCAATGGATTGTTAGATTCAAGTCACCAATTCATGGCATACATAAACAGTCATGAACCCATAACACACTATCAGAATCAATGTAAGCCTAACTTAAGCCACCCCTTAGAATCCTCTTTGAAATCGAAATAAAATAGTAGTCCTCACATTAGCATTGTCTGATCTATCAAATAAGGTAATACCAGCCTCAACATGAGTAAGAACCCACTCTAGAGTTGAGATATCCATTCTAACTAAGATTTAGCCGAGGATGTCATAGAAACATAAATAGAGGCCAAGCTACCTACTCACCGCCTTCCAAATTAAGGCATATGCAACCAAATTATCCTTGCCTAGATTGTGCAAAATGTTAAGGTCATAGTCATTCAAAAGCTCAATCCACCATTTTTTTCTAAAGTTGAGATCCCTATGGCTCAATATGTACTGAAGGCTGCGAAGATCTGTGTAAATCTCACAATGTACTCTATACATATAGTGTCTCCAGATCTTGAGTGCTAAGAATATAGGAGCCAACTCCAAGTCAAGGGTCAGGTAGTTGCCCTTATGATCCTCCATCTGTCTCAAAACATATACAATCAATCAAACCTACTACATCAAAACACAACCTAAACCAACACCTAAAGCATCATAATAAACCGTGTATGGTTGACCCTCAACTTGAAATATAAGCACTGTCTTTGTAGTAGGAAACTCCTTGATCATTAGAAAATTGTACTCACACTCAGCGGACCCATGGAAAGGAACATCCTTCTATGTCAATATAGTCAAAAGAGATTTGATGGAGGAGAAACTCTGAATGAACTAACGGTAATACCTAGGTAACCCAAAAAAATGTGAATCTCTATAGGATTAGTAAGTCGAGGATAATCATGAATTACGGATAACTTAGGTGGATCAATACTAATACCAGTACTAGATAACATGGCCTAGAAATACAATAGACTCAAGCCAAAACTTGCATTTCAAGAACTTAGCATAGAATGGCTCAGTCCTTAAAGTTTGAAGAACTAATCTCATATAACTTTGTATGCTCCTCATGAATCTGTCATGCCTCGGTATATCATCTATGAACATAATCACAAACAAGCCAATATAAGGCCTAAAGACGAAGTCATCAAATCCATGAATGCTATAAGAGCATTTTTCATCCACAATGACATAAATTGAAACTCATAATGCCCGTAGCGGGTCCTGAAATTTTTCTTCAAGATGTCCTTAGCCTAAATTCTCAAATGGTGGTACCCAGACCTCAAATCAATCTTCTAGAACACTGAAGAACCATGTAGATGGTTAATTTATCATCAATATGTGGCAATGAATACTTATTCTTAACTGTCACCTAGTTCATATGCCTATAGTCAATACACATATGCATAGTATCATCCTTATTCTTTACAAGCATAATCAGTGCACCCCAAGATAATACACTAGGATGAATGAACCCTCTAACAAGAAATTCCTACAGTTGAACATTAAGCTAATGGAGATCTAATGGAAACATCTAGTATAAAGGCATAAAAATGGGCCTGATGCCCAACTCAACCTCAATAGAAAATTCTATGTGCCACTTAGGTGGAAGACCAAGAAATTTAGCGTGAAACATACCCTCAAACTCAATAACTATGGGTACAAATGCAGGAGATGAAAAATCCACACTAACATCTCTAATGTGATACATATAAGCTAAGAACCTCAAGCTACAAGTCTGGGGGCCTGAATTAAGGAGATGACCCAAATTTGAGAATAGCTAGTGTGACCCCACCACACACCGTAGGTACACCAGGCCGGATATAGTCATGGATTGGCAAAGAAATCCTTAACCGTATGGTGAGAGGATAACAAGTCCATGCCCAGAATCACATCAAAGTCAAGCATCTATAAACTATCAAGTCATCTTGTATGTTTTCATCCCACACAAATATCACAAATGATCTATATACTTGATCCACCACAAGAGCCTCATCCACATGTGTAGCAACACTTAAGGGTGCAGATAAGGACTCACTAGAGAGGCCCAACTTCAAATCAAAGTAAACAAAGACATAAAATAATCTAAAGCCAGATTCAAATAGAGTAAAAGTCGACCGGTCACAAATTGATAACATGTCAGTATAATAGCATCTGAGATCTTTGCCACAACCCTATTTATGATGGTATACAGATGTAGATAGGACCCTTTGTGATGATCCTAAACTTTTCCTCAAGCTCTACCCCTCTAACCACCTTCTCTATCTCCTTTAGATGTAGTATGGTCACCCCTATCCAATGGTACTATTTTCTGGTAATAGTGCTCAGGTGACCGCGTACCGAAGATAATCTCTGACCCGATGACCCAACTCCCCACACTGATAGTAATATTTAGGTACAATATCTCAAAAACTATTTGGGTAATCTCTGTAGAAATATCCATGGTCCTCAAACTAAAAACAACCAGTTCTATCTCTAGTACGACCCTCTAAAACCTCAATCTAGACACCATGTCCCTGTGACCCTAACCTTGATCCCTTAGCATTCTAAATTCTCCAACCTACCTTTAAATTCTATATAGAATCCTGATACTACTAACTGGACTAACCCAAATTGCAACCCCTTCATGGACTGGGTACCAGAATTGCTTTCCTGATAGAACTGCCTCTTCTTAATTCCCCCTTGGGACTCAAGAGGTAAATTATCCATGATCTTAGGAGGGTCAACAATATCCATGAATGGCTTTCCCAAGACAATAATTGACTCAACCTCTCTACACATACCAGGTCCAAATCCATAAAAAAAGAGGTAGATCCACTCTCCTCAATAGGTATCAACTTATATGCATACCTTAAAAGATCAAGAAACCTAGCCTTATCGATATAACAGATAAAGACCCCTACCACAAGGTTAAAATCTCGTACTAAGCCTCTCCAAAACACTACAGGGCATGTAGTTTGCGAGGAAGGCCTTTACAAACTAACTCCAAGACATCGATTAGACGTAGATGACCTGACATCCCTAAATACCATCTATAAATGGAATGTAGCCCCTCAAGAAGATAAGTGGTGAAATCAACCCTTTTCTTATCCAACAGCTTCAACATCCTAAATATCTCTTTATTGATTATATTGAACTCTATGGGGTCCTTCCCCGCCACCCTTGAGAATATAGACGATGCTATATGGAGAAAGTGGTCAAGCATCTTACTTACCTCATATGATGAATAACCATAGCATTGGTTTGCTGGGGAGGTACTGATTCCACAAAGCCACTAAATAGGTCATAGTGGTGCAACCGAATAAAATAGTGAAAGGGATTGTAATCACCAGTTTGGTTATTTTATTGCTTTTCTTCTTTTCTTTGGTTTGACATTTATGGTAGCTGCCCCAAGTCATTTATGACTTCCTGGGACAATTAGCTCGGTTCCATGGAAGCTTCTTTGTCTCTTATCTCAATTTTCCTATGTTGGAGTTTTAGTTATGAAATGGTGGGACTTGAGAATAAAATCCAAGTAAACTTACTCAAAATCCTATTATGATAATTCCATACAGTTTGTTGACTTTAGGCTAATTGAGTCATTGGTTTGCTTCCTGGGGTTTCCATTGCATTTTTGAGGTTATGATTGGAATTTGTGAACTTTGGCCTAAGATGTTTACTTGGTCAACATTCTTATGTAATTTCTTTGTATTACGATTTTTCCTACTTTGTTGAGTCCGAAATGTTGTTTTGGGTATGTACGCATAGTTCACTTGCCTAATTTGGACCTGAACACTTTTCAAGTGGTAGTCCATGCTTTTGTCTTATTACTGATTATTTCTGTTGAAACAGTATCTTGTATAGAGGGATTCTTTCTTTGTGATTGCAGAGATACCTTAAGCAATTGTGATGCCTTTATCCCACTGCCCTTCACAATCTCTCTTACCTTCCACATGATCATGATGAATAATTCCCCTACCCATCGTAATCTCGACCCTAGTCACACGATCATGATGTCTGGCATATTATCCCATCATGATCGCAAACCTTTCCCCACGCGATTGTGATGAACAAATGCATGACAGTATATAAATTACTTCTTAAAAATTTTAGTTCATTCCTCCTTTTGTTTCATCAGTTTACCTCTGTCCCAACAACCAAGTTGAATTAAAAACCCAGCTAAGTTTAAGAAAAGCCTTCCCTCATGCTCACCCTCACCCTCCCTTTCATTGGTAAGTTGTTTCTCTACATAATTTCTAATGAAATGGAGGTTTTTCACCATTGTTAGCCCTTAATTAAGTTGATTTATATTTTCCTTAATCTCAGTTGCATTATTGTCTGTTTTTAGTGCATCTGGTTGGGTTGTAATCCATGTTCTAGCAGCATATCAATTCTAGTGTGTATTCTTTTTGTTCTAGCTTCTTGTGAAGTTGCAATGTTTTTCACTTTTGATCATGCTACTTTCGAGATGTTTTGGGGACCTCCCGCTAGTTTATTTGGGATCAAAAGTTAAACCATGTGTTCTTTGAGATAGAGCCCTTTGCACTAGTATTTTTTTGTTTAATTTTCTGGTTTGTGGGGGTCACAGGCCTGTTTTGGGACCTATTTTCTAACCTGGGATGCTAAATGCAATATGGGTCTTATTATTTATGTTTTAATCCATAGATTCATAATTTTATTTATTTCAAGTGGCTTTGGATGTATTCAGAGCTTTGGGCTTCGGGTGAATGCTTGTTGAGGACTTCCATTGGCCCCCAAGTAGGTTAGGTTTATTAACATACATTATAAACTAGGCCATTATTGTGTTCTTGTGATATGGTCAGTAGTGTGGGTTAGTCTTTAAGTTGATTGTTGTACTTTTGTTTACTTGCAATATCTTTATTGGTTTCCAAGGCCTCCTGAGAACTATATAGGGTAAAGGGTTGTATGCCCAAGTCCTGGCCTCACCGCGTGGGGCCACAAACCTTGGGAACTATTTTTAATTATCACGCCGACGAGTGTGGTGAGATGAGTTCTTAGCTGGTTGACTTTGGTCGATCTTAGACTATGTTTACTTTCCATTTTCGTTATTATTAGCATTATTGTTGCTATATTGTGTTGAGGCACCTCTATATTATTGTTTGGGCTGAGTTTGGTACTGACGGGGCACGGTCCCTGAGTTTGCACTGATAGGGCATGAACCCTACATTTTATTAGAGTCGTGGTCCTTGAGTTTGGCACTGATGGGGCATGGACCCTATATTTGATTAGAGGCTCAGTCCTATAGGGCGCGGTTCCTGAGTATTGGCATTGATGGGAAAAGGACCTGAGTTTGGCACTGTTTGGGCGAGGCCCTGAGTATTGGCGCTGGTGGGGCGAGGCCCCAAGATTGGAACTTATTGAGAGGATGGTGTTGGCACTACATGATATTGTTCTATTTTACTTTTTTACAACCCTGTGTATTACCTTCGTATTGTTTGTGCTCACCGGGCTTA
>JBDJHY010314675.1:0-19212 GCA_039654485.1 Withania somnifera | reverse complement strand
TATTTGATTAGTATGATTGAATACTAGTTAGTTACTATGAAGAATGTATGTAGCTTGAACAAGGAACCTACTATCCAAAGTCGAACTTTCCTTCAACATTTAGTGAAGTTTGAAGTTTGGGGCTAAGTAGGAGACAACTCTTCTAGGTGGAGGCGGCTCGCCCACTATGGCTTCGCCTCCTTGAAAGCTTACTGTTTAAGGGGAGGGTTTGGGTGGTTTGAAGAAGGCAACTCGTTTAGGGGAAGACAGATAACCTAAAGGCTTTACCCAAGTGATGATGGATTATTTAGGAGGTGTGTTTGGACGATGCAAGGAGGAAGCTCACCTATAAGTAGGAGGCTCGCTCAACGGCTTCACCTAAGAAAAAGTGGACTGCCTAGGAGTTGGTTTTGGGTGGCTTAGGGTAGGTGGAAATGGGCGGTTCATCCGTTCCAAGGTGATTCTCCCAAGTGTCTTCGCCCAATGAAAAGTGTACTATTTAAGGGGTAGGCTAGAGGGTGTGTGGGAGACGGCCAAGTAGGCAACTCGCCTACTCCAAGACAGCGCGTCCAAACTCCACAACCAAGTAGACTGCCTACCCAGAATACTTAAACCATGATTTCCTTTGGATATTTAACACTTGTTAGGTCCTAAATATCCCTCAACTTAATGAAATATAAGCCCCCAAACACTAAAACACCAATAAGACCTGCAAGAAACAAATCAATCACATTTTCTCTCCAAGAACACCAAGAGAAAGTTCTTGAGTTCCGAAACCCTAGCTACCTTCAAACTTACCCCATATCTTCCCAAACTTTAACTACGTGCTCTCTTTGATGTGGGAAATAAACACTACTTTTTCCGCACAAAACACGCCCGAATTGATATCCCCAAGAACCATAGTTTCAACACATTCAAGAACTTTAAGGTTAACTATGGTTAATGAACTAAAACCAACCCAAATTGACTCGAAAGTGAAGACACGGATACTAGAACACTAGGGAACAACAATATAATGTTCACCGGTTTTTCTTCTTTTTTTTTACTTTTTCTATTTATGAACCAAGGACTGTAATTCAATGGAATGAATTACTAGCCTAAGATCTAAATAAAAGATATGTGGAAATTTACAATAAACTCACCGGTTTATGAATAATAAGGGACTAGTTACCCTCAAATTTCAATTGAACCTGTGAATCACTATAAAACCCAACAAACAACCAAGGGAAACCCTAATTGAATCCACAAATGAAAAACCTTTGATTGATTGTGATAAAAGAAGTTATATTGGCAACTAAGGGAATCCACCCTTAATCACTCACTACGAATTACTCTAAGCTATGTCTAAAGTTATGTTAGGCTAATAACAAAGCTCTCAAAAGAGTTTCAGTATTTAATCATCAAAGTCTAAATGAAAATACTGCAAACTCTAATATTTATAGTTATTACAAGTTTGCAATATTAGAACTTTAGCCCTTAAAGTTTTGGAATCTTTATAGAAGCCCCCAAAATTTTAAAATCTTCAATTAG
The DNA here is from genome assembly GCA_039654485.1 of Withania somnifera. Taxonomy (NCBI): domain Eukaryota; kingdom Viridiplantae; phylum Streptophyta; class Magnoliopsida; order Solanales; family Solanaceae; genus Withania; species Withania somnifera. Next base: position 17,703 of record JBDJHY010314675.1, on the reverse strand, counting down.
GCCCCTCAAGTTTTGTAGTATCCACATATTGAAACTCACAAGCTTCCCATAGGTTGAATACCCTTTGACATATCTTGAAAAGGGCTTCCCAAGCATCACTCTTCCGCATGGTAGCTTGCAATGCCTACAACTCCTTTACCTGACTCTGTGTGAAAGTTAAGAATCAGTAGGTGCTATCCGTGATTGTATCACCCATCCATGATTTGGAGTTAGAGGCGGTGGTTTTCAAGCTTAATATCTATAGGCACTACTTATATGGGGTCCATTGCGAGGTATTTGTTGATCATCGCAGCCTACAGTACACTTTGATTCAGAAAGAGCTTAACTTGAGGCAGCAGAGATGGGTTGATCCCCTAAAGGACTACGATTTGAGTATTCTCTACCATTTAAGCAAGGCTAACATAGTTGTTGATGCCTTGAGTCAGGAGGTGGTAAGTTTGGGTATCCTAGTTGTAGTTTTTATTTTTTAGAAATCGTTGGCTTAGGATATCCATTCCTTGGCCTACATGATAATTAGATTGGATCTTTCGGCATTGAAGTAAATTATTGCACATATTGAGTCTAGATCATCCCTATTTAAAGAGATTTTCCATTGCTAGTACGAGGACCAACGCCTGGTTTAGCTGTAAGAGAGGGTATTATTAGGTGATTTTAATTGGGCTAGGGTAGGCTCGATGGTATATTGCGGGTTCATATCTTCTTTTCTATTCCAAGGGTTGATGATCTGATTTAGACCTTTATTCATCCGGGTATTGCGAGGATGTACCGCGATCTGAGGAAGTATTACTAGTTTAAGGTATGATGAGGTCTATAGCGTCCCTAGTGTCTCGGTGTTTAAACTATTAGTAGGTAAAGTTCGAGCACTAGAGACTGAGCGGTGAGATCCAGAGGCTACCTATCCCAAAGTGGAAACTAAAGCAAATTACTATAGACTTTGTCACAGGCCTCCCCCGTACTTCCATAGGGTTCGAATTGTATTTAGGTCACTGTAGACCGATTGACAAAGTTAGCTCACTTCCTTTTAACTCATTTAACCTAGGATGCAGAGAGATTGAATGAGCTATATGTCCATGAGATAGTTAGGCTTTATGGGGTGCCAGTATCTATCATATCCGATCGGGATACACAGTTCATTTTGCAGTTCTAGAGGGTGATTCAGAGAGAGATGGGTATGGAGGTTGATTTGATTATAACGTTCCACCCGTAGACTGATGGGCAGTTCGATCGAAACATTTAGGTACTTCAATACTTGTTGTGAGCCTGTGTGTTTGATTTTAGGGCAAGTTGGGATAGACATTTGGCGTTGGTAGGATTTTTGTATAATAACAACTAATACTCCAGTATTCATATGGCATTGTTTGAGGCTTTATATGGCAGACGTTGTAGATCATCCCTTGGTTGGTTTAGTGGTGGTGAGGGCCAAATCCTCCATGAGACTTTAGATTGGGTCAGACTCATCCAGGATAGGTTGTGTGCAGTGCAGAGTAGGCATAAGTCGTATGCAAATCGTAGGATTTAGCCTCTTGAGTTTGGTGTTGGTGATTGGGTTTTTGTTTAAGTATTTCCCATAAAGGGCATTATGAGATTTGGTAGGCGGACCAAGCTTAGCCCCTAGTTTATTGGGCCTTATGAGATTCTGCAGAGAATTGGAGAGGTTGCCTATAGACTTGTATTTCCTCCAGAGTTAGTTACAACTCATCCAGTGTTTCACATATCGATGCTCCACTGTTACATATCAGACCCATATCATGTGCTTCGCTGAGGGTCGGTGCAGATTGACCATATTTTTGTCTTATATTGAGGAGCCTAAAACTACTATAGATAGGGATATAATGCATCTCAGGTCCAGGGATATTCTGGTAGTAAAGGTTTGATGGATACATCAACCAGTAGATGAGGATACTTGGGAGACTGAGTGTGATATGCAGTCCTATTATCCACATCTTTTCTAGCCTTCAGGTACAGCTCTTTCTTTTAGCTTCGAGGAAAAAAGTCCTTTTTAGTTGTGGATGTTGTAATGACCCTCCTGGTCATTTACTTGCCTTGCTTCTTTTCCAGTGTTTAGAGCTTTTAGTTAGCTGCTCCAAGTCATTTACGACTTGCTGGGACTAGTGGTTCCGCGCCCTGGTAACTTATTTTGCCTGTTATCTCAGTTTTCCTGTATTAAAGCTTTAGTTTTGAAATAGTGGAACTCGAGAGTGAATTTTAGTAAAAGTGCTCGAAAACAAATTTGATAGTTATGTTAGCTTCGTAATACCGACTTTGTTCTAGGTGGATCTTGTTTGTGTCCTGAGGTTTTTGTTTTGAGTTTGGGTTATTTTATGGAAATTCATCACAACCAAAGCTCATTTTAGAGCCTGGTGGTCTTTCGGTGATCAGAGCATTGGAACAGAATTCTAAAGATCCCATCAGCTCCAAAATGATGATTTTGAGCTAGTTGGGTCATTGGTTCTCTTCCTGGGATCCCACACTCGTTTTGAGTTGGTTTGTGAAGAGTTCAAAAAATTAGGGGTCTTTTTCGCTGAAACAACCTCCGTTGGCCGTTACATCAATTTCGTTGAGTACAAAATATTTTTCCACCCATAATTCACTTTGGGTTTGCTAGAATTAGACTTAGGATGCTCGTTTTATGCCCTTCAGAGAGTTTGAGTTTTGTTGTGTTTTCTCCAGGTTGTAGGTCACACAGAGGCCAAAAAGGGCGCACCAACGGCCATGCGACTGATTTAAAGGGGGCATCCCCTTCATTTTGGATTATTTTTATTACGGATAAAACCTCCATAGCCAGACCTTGGGAACTATTTTTAGGGTGTTTTGAACTGAGGAAAGTGGTGGGTAGTTGCTTGTGAGTTAGTGTGAGTTTGTGGCGCATGCTTTTCTAGGTATTTCTCGTTCTTTCTCCTCTTTTAGCATATTATATGTAAAATATTTGAATTTTCTTACTTTAAATATTTATTTCTCCCTCGTTCCTTTAACGTTTAAAGCTTAAGTTTGGACCACGAGTCCCCTGAGCTAAGAGCTTTGTGCCGGTATATTTACTTTATTTTTTCGAGCTGCCAGGCCCTGGGGCCTTTTTAGGGACTGTTTTTCTACCCGGTTTGCATTTTTCAATATAGATCTGAAAATTAATGTTTTGATCCATAGAATTATATTTTGATAGTTCTAGAGATTTTTGGTTACATTCGGAGCTTCAGGCCTGCGGTGCACGCATTTTGAGGATCTCCATTGGTGCCCAAGTAGGCTAGGCTTACTCTTTTTCTTAGACTAGGTTATTTGTACTATACTTGTTGTTATGGCTAGCCGAGAAGATTGGGTACTTTAGGTTGGTTTTTATCCCTTAGTTGGCTTGTGGCTACTTACTAATTATTTCGGAAAGCCCATGTTGGAGCAGGGAGGATGAGGGGCCATGTGTCCCTGGTTTGGCCTTTCCACGGGGTGGCCATGGACCTTGTTAACTGGTTTGAACTCCTATGCGGCGAGTGTTGTGAGTTGATTTCTTAGGATGAGGCCTTTGACTGATCTTAGACTCTGATTGATACAGTTTTCCTCTGTCGGCACTAATTACGCAGACCTAGGGTTGGGCAGAGACATGTCATCTTCCTTGGGGAGGATGGACTGGCATTGTGGGAGCGTATACCTTGTATTTAGTTTAGAGGTATGGTCCTCCAAGACACGAACCTTGAGTTTGATTCTGATTGAGCTTAGATACCATACACTCGAGTGTGAGGCGCATTCCTTCGAGTCGCAGAGGCCTGAGTTTTTGCATTGTTGATACTTGATAGGGAGGCCTTGGTACCTTGTGATAATGTTTCGTTACTTTTCAGCACCCCTGTATGCACACTTTCCTATTGTTTGTGCCCACCGGGCTTAAGTGGGGAGTCACGGTGGGTTCTGATTGAACAGTTTGTACTTATCGGTGGTATGGGACGCCGGTAGGTTTTGAGTGTTTATTTTCTGTACTTAACTAGCTACGTTTTTCTTCCATTTTTTGTATTCGGGGTGTACTTGTATGGTTGGTTAAGTGATGGCTTAGCTGGAGCTCATGTACGTTCTCTTACTTCGGTTTCGGGTTTTTGGATATTATTATATGCTTGTACATGTCCACCGTGCTCTAGTTTCCTATTGAACCGTGCTTACTCCCTGATGATAGTTTAGCACGCCGATTACTGTTACTTTTCTACACTACCTGCTAGTTTTACCGCTTCATATTATCATTGGCTTGTTTTACTTCCTCTCCTTATTTACTTGTACATTAATTTTAGTCTGGTTGGCCTATGATGAATACTGGGTACCTTGTTTGGTACTCATGCTGCACTTCTATACCATTTTCGTGGTGCAGATACCAGTAGGGGTTATCGGTGACACCATGATCGTGCGACGTAGACGAAGCAGTTTATGGAGATTATGGTGAGGTTTGTTGTCCGAGCTGATCGCTATTTCTTTGATGATGGCCTGCTTTATTTTGTTCCCAGTAAGACCTGCATAGTTTGTACTTTTTTAGGAGTTGCTTGTATATATTTTCTTTGAATACTCTATATAGTATCTCCATTTGCCATTGACACCAGATTTTGGGACATAGGTTATGTATCATTTTCTTCTACTTCCGCCTTTACTTATATTCCTGCCTATGTTTACTGTTGTCTGCTTGATTTGAGTGTCTATATCCCATTGCGTGTGGCTCCGGGCTATAGGGTTAAGCTTGTCAATTGGAGGATTGTAGACACCACCATGACCCCGATTTTAGGGTCATGATATTGTGCCTTCTGAATCAAGAGATCAAATCAGTGATACATAAACTCGATAAATTTATATAGAATACATGATTTATTCTTGTCTCAGCTCTTTCTTTCTTCTCTTAACCCCTCAAAAGAAAAATTATTTTCGTGGATTCCTCTAAAGCTTTCTTTTTCCGTTCACTTAACTTCGTCACAACTCTTGCCACTGAATTCAATATTGACAGTGACAAAGAATGGGTCATCTGTGTGGTAAAAGATGATCAATTATATAACTAGTGGAATGAAAAATATTACGTAATTTTTGGAATTCCTTATTATCAAATTTTCCTTTGTCATATCTTATTGATATCCTTCGCTTGAATATTAGTTGTCTTCTCTTTTTTGTTATTGGTAGAGACAATTTTTCATGTTCGAAATAACATTAGAGAAATGAACAAGTACGATATGCATAGCCGAAATATGTAAAGAAGCCTTAACAAATCATCAAGGTATACATATTGTTTCATTCTTGATTTAAATTTATCATTATTATTTTATTAAATTTTATAACTATAATTACATTTGTGTTTTGTCACAGATGTGACTAAAGAATCTAACGTTTCTCTAAATGTAATGCATATAAATATAGCCTTAATGCAAAATGAATATTTAGAAAATGAATAAGTACGATGGAGAGCAGAAATATATTAAATGTTTACCAAATTATTTGTACAAGGAATGACTATGAGTATACAAGATTATTCACTATTCAGGAACATTACACAACTAAAATATTATTTTGTGTTATATTTTCTTGTTTTCTTTTTTCTTTTTTTCTCTTTAGTATATTAACTTATATTTGGCTATTATGATTGTATGTATTTCTTTTTCTTTTATATATGAATATATAGGGTAGCATTTTAACAGTTTGTATTCTTTGTTTTGAAAAATAAATACTAAATTAATAAATAAAATGACTATAAATTGAATACAATTGAAATATATGATATAAATTTTTTTGACAATGCTTAAGTTCATCTTCTTTCAAAATTATGATAGAAAGTGATTAATTTTGTCTGCTTAAGAAAAATATATCTTTTAATATAAAATAGAGATATGTGATTAAAAGGAAAAATTATTTTGCATAGTCGTTAAAGTAATTTTTATATTTCTATGTCTAAAAGTTGCAAATTCTCCCAAGAATCATAGATTTAGTTTACCTGAAAAGGTACTTTATAAGTATTAAAAAAATATTGTTTTTGATAATATTTTAAAAGAAAATATTTTGATATAACCAAAAAATTTGGCCTCACAAGTCGTAATTCGATATGCAAACTAATAAAAAATTATTTAATTATAGAAATATTTAATAACACAACAAAAATAATTATGGGACAAAAGTAAAAAAAAATGGGGAAAGATGATATTTATTTAAATTTATGATGAAGTTTTCTAAAAATTATATCTGAAAAAAATTATTTTGTGTATCTTATAACAAATTAAACCAAAATGAAGAAATTCAAGCAACATAATAAAATTTTAAAAAATATAATCAAATTTCTTAGTTAAGGTATTTAATACTTAAATTTGAAACTTACAATTCAATATAAAAATTTAAGAGAAGGAAAACTTTAATTGTTTATTACAGTATAATATGAAAGAAAAATACAAAATTACTTTGACTAAACGAGAAATATAATCAAGAAAATATTTAAGTGATTTATAATGAAGGAAATAATTTTTTTCTGTTGGTCTTTTAATAGATTGTTATAGATCAAGTGATTTAAATTTTTAATTAACAAATAAAAAATTATATATTTAATTAATCAAGTAAATAAAATAGTTTTTTTAGCACTACGGTTGCAAGAAAGGAGGGGTATTAAATTAAGGGTGACAAAAATGTTAAAAAAATTGAGTAGAGGTGACATAAGTTATTTTAATTGAGTAGAGGTGGAAAAAATTAGATTAACAATTAATGAGTTGAAAGACTTACCCTCAAGTTTCTTCTTTTACGCTTTGACCTATCTTTATAAAACCCCAATTTACCTAAAATAGAGGGGAAGAAGCGGATGTGTTGTTGCGCACCTTTTCCCCATTTTTGTTGTTGCTTCTTCTTCTTCTTCTTACAACCTCCATTGTTGTTGTTGTTGTTGTTGTTGTTGGATCAAATTTCATTCATATAGCACTGGGAGTTACTCCAAAGGTGATTGCATAAGTAACTAATGTTATTTTAGTTTAATTTTTCATCTGGGTATAGTTGCTCGTTTTTCAAAAACTTGCAATTGTGTTTTAAATAGTTATTGTAGTTAACAACAATAAAGTACAATAAGGATTGGATAGTTTCTATTTTTATATCCAATAGATATGTAATCTGTTACAACATATTACATATTTGTTGGATACATCTTCTGGCAAACCTGAATGTGTATCCAACAGATTCATTATCTGTTGCAATAGATGACACATCTGATGGATGCATGTTATAGGTAAAATAGAAGTAGAATATGTATCCAACAAATTCATTAGTTGTTGCAATAGATGACACATATGTTGCAACAGATAACACATCTATTACAACAGATATAATTTGTTGGATGCATATTACAAGTAGAATAGAGCTAAAACATGCATCCAACAGATTACTTATCTGATGCAACAGATGGATAATCTATTGCAATAGATGGCTAATCTGTTGCATCAAATTACCTATCTGTTTCAACAAATATATAATATATTAAATATAGCTTCTGGTTCTTCCAATCCTGTAACATGCATCCAACAGATTAGTGATATGTTGTAAGAGATTCATTATATGTTGTAATAAATATGTCATCTGTTGCAACAGATAATGAATCTGTTGGCTATATGTTCTAGTTTTATTTACAATCAGAGTTGTATCTACCAGATTCATTATTTGTTATAATATTTGTGTCATCTGTTGCAATAGATGATCCATCTACTACAACAGTTAGGTAATCTATTTGATTCATGTTTGGCAACTCAACTTACTATATTGTTATGATTAATTTTTTTAAAATAATATATATTTAGGTATTATTAATGGAGGACTCAATAACAAAAGAGGTTGATTGTCATGGTGAATGGATCAAGAAGAACAATCAATTTATTTGACGTTGGAAAAGTGGTAACATGTTAGAGAAGATAGTGATGACTATCCCAAGAGATTTTGATTATGATGATTTTTAAAGTCAATCATCAGTTACTGTGGAATAAATTATCAACCAAAAGATCTTTTTATCAGTTACATGCATAATAATTTTAAAAATCAAAGGGTCTTACCTTTTAGGGCAAGGGATCAAGCTCATTTGAGTACATATTTGAGTGATACAACTAGCCCTATTTTAAGGTGTACGTGGTTGAAAATCTGATAAAGAATCATAATTCACCACAAGACCAACAAGATTTGTTAAATAATGAATTTGATCGAGTTGATATTAATATTCTTGATGTTAAATAAAGTGGGGATGAATTAGATATGTCGGACTGTGGGGATGACCAAATTCCTACACCTACACATACACCTGTGGTTAGTAGCAATACAGTGGGTAATTCTCAATCATCACATTCTACCCAGGTTCAAGATGATGAAATAGGTTTTTATAAGGGAATGTCATTCAAGAACAAGGAAGAGTTGGCAATCTCATTGAAAATGACTTGCTTGAAAAAGATTTTAGACTTAAGAAACTGATTAATTCAAGCATTGTTTATTGTTTTAGATGTGTAAACCCAGAGTACAGGTGGTAGTTGTGGACTGTGAAACTCATAAGTTTTGATAGATTTTGTATTAGAACCTATGTGATGTATCACACATGTGGTTTGGAGCATCTTACAAGACATAATCTTCATGCCACATCTAAATTCATCTAAACATACTATAAAGATAGGCTCCCCGAGGGTAAATAGCCATCTACAAAAGACATGGGTAATCAACTCCACACAAATTTGGGTATTAAGGTAAGTTATTGGAAATTTTATAAGGGCATGGAGATTGCAAATTCTTGAGTTAGGGAAACACATGATCATGGGTATGCAGTGCTTGATACATACCATTATATGTTTCAGTCCATAAATTCAGAAAGTAAGACGACATTGAAAGTTGATGAAAATGAAAGTTTCAAGTACTTTTTTTCTCTTATGCGACTTGCATTCTTGATTTTGTTAAATGAAAAAATTCATAGCCGTTGAGAGGACATTTTTTAGGAGAAAGTATGAAGAAGTTCCGTTATCAGCTGTAGCATGAGATGTAGAGAAACATATTTTTCGGTGACATTTTCTATTGTATACAAGGAGGTGATGATTCGTATAAGTATTTTTTTAAACAAATAAGAAAATTTGTAGATGATACTTCATTTGTGCAAAATTTCGAATAGGCATTCAAGTATTCAAAAGATGGATTCAATTGTCTACCCTATATATAGTTGTTATATGAAGCACCTTAGGGAAAATATTTGAAATATTTTTTACAATTCAAAGGTCATTTGGTATTTTTATAAAGAAAAAAAAGCCTATCATATAGATGAGTTTAATGACAATTTCAATCAAACAAGAGATATGTTACCCCAAGCAGCCAAACATCTTGGACGCATTGAATTCGATAAATGGAGCAGGGCATTTTGCTCGAGAAATAGGTATAATATTATAAATTTTAGTGTGTTATTTGAGTTTATTTTAAATTCATGTCTTTCATACTTTTATTCATTTGTATAGGTATAATATTATGACTATAAATATTTCTGAATCGATCAATTCAATATTTGACGTTAAAAGAGAATTTTCTATTGTTACTTATTTAATAAAATAAATAGGAGGTTTGTAGAAAAATTTTATGAGAGGCAAATGGAGTTTGTCAGTCCATGAACCATTTTTGTTCCTTATTTTAAAAAAAAATTAGAGTTCATCAACTTGGGAATAAGTTGTTGGCCCATTAAATTTTCAATTACAAGTTCAGGGTCACCGGTCATGGTGAAGTTGCTACAAATGATTTGCAAGAAAAATCTTGTACATGTACAGTTTTTGACTTGAACAAAATTCCTTGTCCATATACTTGGTAGCTCTGTGAGTCAAGTATGGTGAAGACTTTGAAAAATGTATTTATGAGTATTCATCTTATATTATACAGTGAGATATACATAATTGCATGTGAGACAATTCATCCCGTTCCTCTTAAAAATTTTTAAAATATTCCTTTGGAGATTTTAGAGAGAGAAATACCTCCTCCATATATTGATCCAAGCAAAATCAAATCGAAAAAAGGGCAAAAAAAGGAGTCGTGGAATAGGAGAATCATTTTTTAAAAAAATGCTTTATATGCAAATCCCTTGGCCATAAAAGAACCACATGTCCAGATGTAATGCTCAATAGTTGTTTCACTTGCTTTGATTTTTCTTCTCCATGATGTTGTAATATTTATATTATTGGTGGTATTTTTTTAAAATTGATGTTTATGATATTCTTGATAATGTGTTCGTAATGATTAATTAACTATTGAAAATAAATTAAACTGAGTGTATTTTAGTTCAAATAAATTTTCAATCTGCTACAACAGATACAACTTCTGTTGGGAGTACTCAAACAGATTATATATCTGTTGAAATAGGTTATGAATCTGTTGCAACAAATTTCCTATTCTGTTGCAACAGATACAATATCTGTTGAAAATATCAAACAGATTATAAATCTTACAATGGGTTATAAATCTATTGCAATAAATTTCCTATTCTATTGCAAAAGATACAATATATGTTGGGGATAATCAAACAGATTATAAATCTGTTGCAACAGGTGATGAATCTAGTGCTATAAATTTATTCTTCTGTCGGGGATTATCAAACAGATTCTATGTGAACTACTCCATTCAATCATACTAAGTGATCAACAATATTATCTAACCATGTTTAGTCATCAATCAATATGTTCGTGTTTAATACTTATTGAACTAGCTAGTAATTCATTTGTTTAGATGATCAACTAAGTCTAGTAGTACTAAATTAAGTGATAAGTTGTTGTGAACTACTTTATTTAATCATGCTAAGTGATCAACAATATTATTTAATCCTGTTTAGTCATTCAATAATATTTCCATGTCTACACCTAATGAAATAGCTAGTAATTCATCTATTTAGATAATCAACTAAGTCTAGTAGTACTAAATTAAGTGATGAGTTGATATGAACTACTTCATTGAATAATTATAGGTGATCAATAATGTTATTTAACCATATTTATTCATTAGATAATGTGCCCATATTTAACACCTAATGAGTTAGCTAGTATTGATTATGATAGATGATTAATTAAGCCCAGTAGTCCTAAATTAGTGATCAATTAATATAAAAAAGTAAGAGTATCAAATAAATTATACATCTGTTGCAACAGGTTATGAATTTTTTGCAACAAATACATTATTCTGTTGCAACAGATACAACTTCTGTTAGAAGTAATCAAACATATTATATATCTGTTGCAACAGGTTATGAATATGTTGTAAAAAATTTCCTGATCTATTGCAACAGATACAATATCTGTTGGGGATAATGAAAAAGATTATGAATCTAGTACAATAGGTTATGAATCTATTGCAATAAATTTCCTGTTTCATTGCAACAGATAAAATATCTATTGGGGATAATCAAATAGATTATAAATTTGTTGCAGTAAATTTCCTATCATGTTGCAACAGATACAATATCTTTGGAGATAATCAAGCAGATTATAAATCTGTTGCAGCAGGTTATGAATCTATTGTAACAAATTCATTCTTATATTGGTGATTATCAAACAGATTTTATGTGAACTACTTCATTCAATAGTGTTAAATGATCAACAATGTTATTTAACCTTGATTTAGTCATCAAATAATATGTCCATGTTTAACACCTAATGAACTAGCTAGTATTTATTTAGATGATCAACTAAGTCTATTAGTACTAAATTGAGTGATAAGTTGTTGTGAACTACTTCATTCCATCATGATAAATGATCAATAATGTTATTTAACCATATTTAGACATCAAATAATATGTTCATATTTAACACCTGATGAACTAGCTAGTAATTCATCTGTTTAGATGATCAACTAAGTATAATAGTACTAAATTGAATGATAAGTTGATGTGAACTACTTCATTCAATTATGCTAAGTGATCAACAATGTTATTCAACCATGTTTAGTCATCAAATAATATGTTCATGTTTAACACCTAATGACTAGCTAGTAATTCATTTGTTTTGATGATCAACTAAGTCTAGTAGTACTAAATTGAGTGATAAGTTGTTGTGAACTACTTCATTCAAGTGATCAACAATGTAATTAAACCTTGGTTTAATAATAAAATAATGTGTCTATGTTTAAAAAAATTCACAATTTGTTCTAATATATAAAATATTTGTTTGATTTTTCCAATAAATTCTAGTAATTACAATAGATGTGCAATATGGCGTAACTAATTCAACATTCATTTGACTTTTTCTAACAACTAACACTAGCTGTTGAAACAGATATACAATCTGTTGATATTAATCCTTCATCTGTTTATTTTTTATCATTAAATTACACAATCAGTTGCAACAGATTTTTAATATGTTGTCCAATATTTTTTTGATATTTTTCAAAAAATTAATCTATTGATAACGCTCAAATTTTACATCAAGATGAAGCACAAACAGTCGTTGTTCAAATATAGAACCCAATAAGGTTGGGGTTGATCCCACGGGGAATATGGTTCACATTTAAGTCTAATGACAATTTTTAATCAATTAGTCAGTTATTTCTTGTCACGACCCAACAATTGAGTTGTGATGACGCTTATAATTTCTTCTGTAGACAAGCCTAATTCCGGCCCAAAGAGAATAGCGGTGGGCCAATAACAAGAACCCAAAAACAAAAAGAAGGGGGAGACTTGAGAAAGAAAAGAAGGACAACATAAAAAAAATTGAAATATAAAACCAAGCATAAAACAACTCCCAAGACCTAATGTCATGGCTATAGAGCATCTTTATACATAAATATACAAATATAACTGCCAATGAGGTAACAACAACAAAATGGTTATCCAAGATCCCACTAGAATAGATTCAATACTGAAAGGAAAACTGGCCAGCAAGAATGCCAGTTGCTCACTGAAACTCCAGAAAATACCAACTATTGCGCTCGATCACGTCTATCAGAAAAACTCGTACTAGTACCTACATCAGAAAAGTGTAGCATGAGTACTAAAACAACGGGTACCCAGTAGGAATCATAGGCTAACGAGCATCATTAAGCATAAATAAGGTAAAGATAAATCAAAGTAAGTAGAGTAACGGTAACTATCGAACCACTGCAAAGAGGCAACTATAATAGAAGCTAAAGAAATAGAGACATGGTAACAATTATCTATATATACAGTATTGTCTAATAGGTGAAGAGGATCCAATAACAGGGTAGGTCACACAGGCACTAACTTGGGTCATAAGTAACTTGTTCCCACATATAACATATACCTCTAGTCCCATCATGACCAATGTAACTACGACCTGATAGAGTACAACTAACATCCATAATATAATATAGCCACTGATATAACTATAAAGGCAATAAGAAAAGTAGTCAACCATATCGAAGAAAGGAAATTTGATATGTTCCCTCTCTGGGAAGGTCTAAAATAAATAGGCTATACAAAAAGCACGAATATTTATTAGCATACACCCTATTTGGGATATTCCGCAATTAAAAGGGCTATAGAAGAGTAGATAATTACCGGTATGGTCCGTCTTTGGGATGACCCCAAATCGAGAAGGACCCATGGAGGAATCAAAGTGCATATCCGATATAGAAGTGTCAGAATTCTCCCTCTCTAGGATAGTCCTAAATAGAGAAGGAATCATAGAGGACTCGAACAACATATACTGAAACCAGAAGTTGATAGGCTCCCTTACTAGGATAATCCTAAAGTGAGAAGGACCTACGGAGGACTCGAACCATATACCATTATTCTCTCGTATATTCCTCTCCCAAAAATTCCACCCCCCAATGATACACAACATGGTCCAAAAATAACAACCTAGATCTACAGGGTCCATGGAGGGACTTGAACCCACATGAAAATCTCATAACCATCCCACCAGTAGTATAGTCATCAAGGCAAAAATTCCAACATAAAGGCTCAATTCGTATATCGTATCTCGGTGGACCCTAAGTATCTCCATACAGGCACAATTCACATCATAGCAAGATTCCTACTGCTGTCATACAAGTAGTATCCCAGATCATGGAACCCACAAGGGGATCGTATCCAATGGTGGGGTAAAACAGTGTCATACTACTCATAGGCATAGACACCAATAACATAAATACATAGGACCCATTTCCCATTTGCACCTTGTACGAAAATTGAATAGATGCTAAGATATGTCACAAAACATAGTCTTCCCTAGCCCCACCATGATCTCAAACCCTGATAACCATACTAAAGGTGAAACAAATGCCCATTGGCCCAAGTACACACGTATATGAAAGAACTAAAGATCTATCATTCTCAATTAAACACCAAATACCCCCAGGATCATACAAGATCAAGGCCAAAATATCATCGCACCAGGCTACTAACTACCCCACATAGCCGTCTTCGGCCAGGTACAACACCATCCTAGAAGGAAGTCACCATCAGCATAATGAATGACTAGCTAAGTGTGAAGTCTCCATGTAATGTAGCAGAGTATCTAGCATAGTTGTACACCACTAACTGTGGAATAGATATCACCCATGCCCCAATCATATACGCAACATTTCAAATAGAACACAAATAATCAACCTAACTAGATCACTCTAAAATCACCAGCCTACATCGGGGGATACTTGCTAAGCTCAGATCACTAGTTTAATCCCTATCCCAATATCACTTCATTCTAGATTCCGCTTATGATAATACGCATCAAAGGTGTTACTCCTCCCCCAGCAACACTACAGTCCAGATTCTGTGTGAAACATGCGGGTAGGTCATAGATCGGGTAATTAAGCATATTATAGACCGAATAATCATCCTCTCCATGAGATGGAGATTTACCATACATATACTAAATTAATACCCTATTTGAAGATAGTAGACCATAGTCTATCTGAATTCCAGTGATATCCTCGAACAGTATGCTGCAAATTTCTAGAATCACATACAAAGCTCAAAATCATACAAGGCTAGCAAAAACATGACCAACGTGTCAATATGAGTAATCAAGACACATATTGCTATATAAATAGTGGGGTCAAAGTCCTAGATAAAATAGGGTTTGTAAACCCTGACATCTTGAAAACTAAAAATAATTTTACCTATGTGTAGAGCATAGCTCGTACGTCACACAATATAAATAGAGGTAATTTCAATAGTAGAATCGAAATATACAAGCCCTGAAAGTTTATATTCAATAAAAAATGCAATACTAAAAGAAAAACATGAAATACCTGGTAGAATTAGGTGTAGTATCATGGAAACACATTTTTATGGATTAATTCAAATGACTAAATTTAAGATTGGGGGAGGGGCTATTTTTCCTGAACTGCTGAGGAATGAAGAAAAAGGTTGTAGGACTATTTTTTATAAGCACTGACAGTTGGCTGCATGATCGCGCCCACACGGTATGATCACGCTGAAGGCGGTCCCTGGGGCAGCACCATGATATCACAAAAAAGCAAAATCCAGGATTTGCCCCAATCGCGCTCCCCTGGCGGGATTGCACTGAAGGCCAGTGCTAAAAATTTAAAACATGCTTCCTCAAGTATAGAATAAAATCGAGGTCCAACTTATTCGACCCATATATTAAATCTTTATGTAAATAACATTCCAGACTCAATGGAACAGACTAAAATGACATTTGGGAACATATGAACTAAGTAAGCCCCAAAAAAGTAATAATCACAAGAAAAATACACCACAACAACTGCCAGGGACCCAACCTATCGATCCCAGAAAGACATACATGACTTGGGGCGGTTACATGGACTCTCTAAATACAAAAAAGCCACAAAAATATAAAAATAATTTCGATGGTCATTACAACATCCCCCACTATAGGAACTTTTATCTGTGAAAGTTAAAGAGAATGAGAAATACCTGAAGAATTGAACAAGTACAGATACAGGGCTCACATATCCCTCTCTGTATCCTAGGTAGCCTCCTCTACTGGATGGTGAGTCCAATGAACCCTCACTACAATAATATATATGGACCTGAGCCATCTCATATCTCTGGCAATAATAACCTCAATATAAACCAGATGGTCATCTAGCTAAACTGACTTAAAATGGATTACATGGGAAGGATCTAGTATATAAAGACGGAGAACATGGACACATAAAACACTAGATGGACGGCAGCTAACTGTGGGGGTAGGGACAATCTGTAAACAACTTCATCGATGTAATATTAATGATAAATAGTGACGTTTTGTATTCTAGAGCATTTGGTAGTTTTCCCAAGTCATTTATGACTTACTGGGACCAACATCTCGGATTCCTGGCGTCTCAGTTGAGAAATTTCTCAAATTCCCTATTTTAGAGCCTAAAACTAAGTACTCATTGACCAAAGTCAACCTTCCTTCAAGATGGTCTTGAAATTCAATTTTGGCAGTTCTATTAGCTCCGTAATACTAAACAAAGTTAATATTGACCTTAAGTTTTTGTTTTGGAGTTTTTGTTTGAAAGTTATGTGAGATTGTGAATTTTAGTTAAGTTTATAGCCTAAAGAGGAGCTTGAGTGGTAATTCGAGATTTGGAGTGTCGTATCAGAATTTTGATGCTTCTATCAGCTCTATAATGGTGTACTTAGGCTAGGTTTACTCTTGGTACACCTCCCAAGATGTTCGGGCTTGATTTGAGTTATTTTGTAGAAAGTTGGAAAATTTCATAATTTGGCTAAAGCTTGGTCATATTTGCTCAAACGACCTCCAATGCCAATTTAGTCATTTCGTCGAGTCTGGAATATGTTCTCTACTCAAAAACATATATGGTTTGTCAAAATTGGACTCCATTTCAATTCCAAGACCCCATTTACAGTGTCTGAAAAATCTGCAGCAGAAGGGCCATCACGATAAGCATCATGTCGTGATGCTTACCGTGATGAGGTACTGTTTCTCCTGGAATTCCATCACGATAGTGATCACGGTGTGATGGAATCCTATCACGATAGGGATCACATCGTGATCACCTATAAAATTGCTAAAAACAGTATTTAAACCCTTCACGACCCCAATTTCATATTTTACAAACCCACTTCGATCCAAGCTGTTTTTTAGCGAAAAACTTCTCCAAACATCATCCTAAGGTGGAGCACCTTCCCCACTTGGTTTCCTTCAATTTTGTCACGACCCGGTTTCGCCGATCATGATGGCACCTACTATACCACCAGCAAGAAAACCAAGCCCCGTAGTTCGTAGCTGAAGTGGAGGACTGCTATATTAAATGCAAAATAATAACAAGTTATATGAAAGACAGCAAGGTTTACAGAATTAAATAAGAAAGGATGACAACCCAAGATCCGGTATCAATGTCAAATGAACCACTAAGTAAAATCATAAAACTGAAGGAAATAAAGTATCCAGAACGTCTCCGAAATAAAATGGAGATAAATAAAATATAAATCTGAAAAGAAGCAGGATCAATCTAGACTCCAAGCTCACCCTGATTCTCTGATCTAGGAAGAATCCAAAAGAACAGCGATCTGTGTATCAAAAACGGAAACCTATACTCAGATCTGCACAAGTGCTAGTGTAGTATAAGTACAAGTCGCTGAAGCAACCCGTACTCAGTAGCCTTTGTGGGCCCACTGAGTGCATAAGAGTAATTAGTAAATAACAGAGTACAAGAATATAGGTCACAGAAGCAAATAGGACAATACAGGAAAACTAGAAACTCAAGTATTAACAAATGTCACATAGACAGACAGCGCTAGCTAATCACATAACTAGATCACAGGTAATGGAAGAGAACGTACCCGACATC
>JBDJHY010314463.1:9059-19215 GCA_039654485.1 Withania somnifera | reverse complement strand
TTGGACTTCTTTTTTATGAAAGCAAGTTGATACTTTGATCACTTGTGAATTTGTTAATGTTGTAGTCTAGGCGATACAAACCTTGTGAAAATACATTCAATGTTTCACTTGAAAAGGCTGCAGCATATGAATAGATGCAGTTAGCCGATACGACATGATGCCGAATGAGTGATTATGCTGATATAAGTTATGTACTAGGGTATTTTAAGTGTTTGATATACATCAATTTTGTCTTTGCTCGAGGAAAAGGAAAATTTTTAGGTTGAGGGTGTTGATGTGATGGTATTTTATGCCACATATTAGTCTTAAAACCCCAAAAAAAGAGCATGTTCTTGAGTAAAAATAGTGTGTTTTAATGCATTTACTGAGTATTTTAATGGTTAAGTCAATATGAGGAAGTTTGGAACAATTAAATAGAAAAAGGGAAAGTTTTTCATGAATAAGAGATGTTTCGCCTGTCACCAAATGACTCATCTAAACCAACATCCCAAATCCAATGACACTGGTTAAAAGGACCCAGACAGACATTGGACCAAATGAACCATTTGGTAACTGACGATTCACTTGATCCCTTCGTCTAAAGGATACTTCACTGGATAAAGACCAATACCTATATAGCTCAAAAATGCGTTCAGTTTTATGGAGATTGTTCACCTAATACTTTTGCTTTACGTTAAGTCCACTATATGTTAGAGCTGACATATAAAATACTAGACGGTCTTTCTGTCACCAGGTATTTCTTCTGAGGTTTCACTTAAGCTAAACAAAGGACTATTCTAAGTTTTTGATATTGCACTTACACCCGTACTCTATAAATAGCAGAATTACTGTAGAATTTAATAGGCTGTTGAAGAGATGCTAAGGACTTGCGAATTTAAGGTTTTGATACACACATTCTTTCAAGAACACAAGTGTGGAATTCGTTGATCATTATTCTAAAATTAGTTGGAAGTTTAACTCTGTGGTATTTTATTCACCAATATATAGTTTACTTAATGATATTGATATCAATGAAAGGCTAAAACCCCAACCCTAGGGTTCTGGGATCCATGGGTTAAACTGCATTAGGATTTTTATTTATGTATGTAATTTCTATTTATACGTATGAACATAATTTCTATGTAATAAATGACTTTTAGTGGTTGAAAGCACTAGAAAACGCCTAGGTTTAACTAGCACTAACCTTTTGGTTAAAACTGTCAGTTTAGATTTTTTAAGAGATTTGGGGTGTTAACCTCGTCTAATGGTTTCTGTTATATCAAGAGTAATCATCTTTAATTACAAAAATAGGCACAAGGAAATCCTTCACAACCCTAACCCGATGTAAAAGAGATTTATCTATGATTAAGGCTGATAAACACTTAGGTAAATAGCATTGGACTTATGCGTAATTGTATGTTTAGGAAAGATTGCATAATTGTATAATCTTATAATATAAAGGTTTTTTGAACCCTGGAGAACATGAACCTATATTAATAAAACACTTGAATTATTCCATAACCGAAATCTATAACAACAAATACTTCATGCACATAACCCCCTTTTTTACTTTACGTACTCTATATATATTGCTAGAAGGAAAAACTAACTATTAGCTATTACTAATGCACATACACCTGATACCATATTCCCTGTGGGATCCTAGTTGGGTTTTATATCTAAAAAACTATCGCTTATGCTTCATTTGGAAAGTGTTGTTCGAGTTTTATCAAGTGCATGTAGATGTCTTCACTGATCATAGGAGTCTTCAGTATGTGTTAGAGCAGAAAGATCTAAATCATTATACGAAGAGCTGGTTGGTATCGCTGAAGGATTATGATATGAATGTTATCTATCATTAGGGTAAGGACAATATAATAGTTGATGCCCTTAGCAATTTTTCCTTGGGAAGTTTTTTAAATATGAATAAGAGTAGGAGAGCGTTAGATAAAAAGGTGCATAAGCCTACACATATTGGTGTTAGAATGACTAGTACAAAGAATAAGGGTATGTTACTGCAAAAATCTTCTAAATTGTCTCTGGTTGTAGAGGTGAAAGAGAAGAAATATAGTGACCTATTGTTGGTTTAGCTAAAAGATACCATCCATAAGTTGAAAGTTCAGGTTTTATTCCAAGGGGGAGATGGTTTCCCCCGTTATCAGGATCGCCTATATGTTCTGGTCATCGATGGGTTGAGAGAGAGTATATTGTTAGAGGATCCCAGTTCCAAGTATTTTGTTCATGCAGGGGATACGAAGATTTATAGAGATCAGTGGGAGGTGTACTTGTGGAATGGTATATAAAAGGACATAGCCGAGTTTATGTCCAAGTGTCCTAACTATTAACAAGTTAAGGTAAAGCTTTGGAGACCATATGGAGAGTTGTAGATTTTTGGTACTTAGACTTGGAAGTTGGAAGTGATTTATACAAAATTCGTCATCGATTTGCCATTAGCCCAGAAACATGATTCTATACTAGTGATATTAGACCGCATGACCAATTCAGTTCACTTATTCCTTGTTCACACTAGTTATTCAAAAGAGCAGTGTGGTAGGATCTACCTGCACAAGATTTTCAGGATGCATGGTTTCCCTTTGATTATTATTTTATAGCAAGCTCTCATATCTTAATTTTGACTACAGAGATTTTAGTTGTTTGTTTACTCCCATGCACATCCTATTGCATTCATATATATGGAGTTTAGATAATATTGGTTAATCATCATTTCTTAGGGGATCCATAGATTGAGTTTAGATAGTCTTTTCTTTTTAATAGGGTAAGGATTTTATTTCTATTTTTTTTAAGCTAGCTAGAGATTGGTTATGGTAGTATAATAGTTAGTGTATCTAGGCTTTCAGACAGTAATGTGTTGATTTGAATTTAACTTTATCATTTCATTCATTTATTTTATCTATAAACTATTGTGAGGTCCACTAGTTGATATATATTCTTTTATATTACTTTTGTTGAGTGTGAGTGAATAGAGTTGTGCATGAACCAAGGGTCCATCTAAGTCTACTAAGAAAACTTTGTGCCTAAGGAGGACATGCCACACCTAGGGAGTTACTTCGCGGCATGACAGAGTTGGATTCGATGTTGAAAATTTGGTTTCATTCAAAACTTCCCCTAGTTCTCCCATTCCCCATCTTTTCGATCTCACCAAAGTCTAAAGCCAGAATAGTTGAAATCATGCTTAAAGTCGAGCTTATTAAAATCCATGTGATCTAAATTCTTATGCAATCTGGGATATGCGGGAAATCAATTTCAGAATTTGATGTGAATTGTATGGCGAAACACATGAATTCGAATGAAAAAATACGAAAAGTAAAAATATGTGGAAATTATCAACTAAACAAAGTAATAAGGAGCATTGTTGAGAACATTCTACTCACACAAGAAATCATCACAGATATTAGATTGAGGATTAGATCTAGACCAAAAAGGAAATAACCAAAAACTCATAATGAACATATCGGGTCCTAAAAGTCGTTATAGGGATATTCAAAACCCTAATCTTCAACTAATGATAACTAGATCTCAAGTAAATCTTAAAAAATACTGTAATACTCTACAACTAGTTAAACAAGTTATCAATCCGAGGAAGAGGATATTTATTCTTAAGGTAACCTTATTCAACTATCGATAGTCTACATATTTTGATAGACCTATAATTTTTCTTTACAAAAAAAACAAGAGCACCGCAAGAAGACATATTTTTTCTAATAAATCCCTTACGCAATAAGTACTATAACTATTCCATTAATGTTTTCTTAGTAGGTCCATCCGATAGGGAAGAGAAGAGATGGTCTTAGTGACCGTCTCAAAATCAATTTCTCTGAAAGGAGGAACATCCAGAAGATCGCTCGGGAAGATATATGGAAACTCACAGATGACTAGAATGGACTCTAATAAAGAAGTATCAGTCAGGTATCACGATACAAGGCCAAATAGAAGAGATACCCCTTCTCAACTAATATCTAAGCACAAAGTAAAGAAATCACTTGACTAGGATAGGACCCTCTAGAACCCTACCACTCTACATTTGGAATACCTGGCATAATTAAGGTAACAGTCTCGGCATGACAATTCAAACTACATAATAAGTAAAAATCCAGTCCATACCCAAAATGACATTAAAATCCACCATATCTAATAAAACCAAGTTTACCTAAGCATCATACCCCACTAATGAAACAACACAAGACTGATACACTTGATTCACCAATAAGCAATCACTTACAGGAGTAGAAACACAAATAAAAATAGGTAGGGAGTCACTCATCAAATAAAATACAAAAGAAAAGTAAGTAGACACATAGGAATTTGTAGATTCAAGATCAAATAACATAGAAGGAGGTTGATGGAATACTAGGATGATACCTGTGATGCTACATCAGAGGACTCTACCTCTGGTCTACTAGAGAAGGAATTGAAATATCAAATACTATTAATAGACTGAGAAACTCCTTAACCACCACTTAATAGTACTTCATCTCCACTATAACCCCTACCTAAAATCAACCACCTTTACCAGATTACACACTTCTCTAGCATCTAGTCAGAGGCACTGGTGATCTAAATTGATATGAGAAATATAATGGTCTCCCTTTTGACTCATCTATAGGGATGTCCTTAATAAATTTCCTATATATCCATAATTATAACAAGACCTCGGGACAATGAATTGTTGAGAAGAACTAAAAGAATCCAAATAGCCACCATGACCTAACTGCTTATGCTAAAAATCCTAAGAAGAACTTGAAGACCCATGGCCAGCATAACTACCCTCAGATGTATGCATAGATTCTTGAACCGGTCTCTAGCTATGAAATAGACTAAACCTCCTTGAAAAATATCTAACCCTGTTTTTTGTACAGAAGCCTATTTTGAAAAAAGAGTGGGGTACTGAAAGAAAAACTTTCCTCTAGATGAAGTACTAGAAAACTAACTAAAAGTGTGAGGTCTCTTATCCATTAACTCTCAAAACCCCTCCCTCTCTATAAGTTTGGCCTCTTTAACGGCCTCAACTACGTCTTGAAAAGTAGATCCCGATCAATATACTCAAAGTACAATAAAATAAAGATTGTAAGTCAATCCTTGTATGAAACTTTAAATCCTCTCACTCGAATCTAAAAGAATCATTGTAGCATACCTAGACAAGGCAAAAAAATGGGTCTCATACTCCATTACTATCATGTTCATGTCATGACTCAATTTCACGGATCATGATGGAACCTACTATACTACCACTAGGAAACCAACCCCATAGTCCAAAGCCGAAGCGGAGGACTACTATATCAAATGTGGAAAGAACAAGTGTAATAAAAGGTATATGGATAAATGAAGTGAAAATAATAAGAATCAAAATAAATTCTCAAAATTCGGTATCAGTGTAATACGAACCATTAAGTATAGAACAAGAAACTAAAATGTCTAAAACAATTGTATCTCCTAAAATACATAGAGATCAAATAGAAATGCTAATACCGAAGAGACGCAAGAAAAGATGGATGCAAAGCTCACCATAAATCTCTGAAGTATAATATAATCTGCACGAACAACGATCTGTAATCACGGTCGAGCACCTGTACTTGGATCTGCACATGTGCAAGTGTAGTATGAGTATAAGTTATCGAAGCAACCCATACCCATTAGGCTTTGGGGGCCTACTAGGCACATAGCAATAATAAAAGCAGTAAATAACAAAATACAATAAATAGGGCCATAAAAGCAATTAGAACATTAAGGAAGCTAGCTACTCAATAGGAATCAAATCACAAGTGGACATGTATCGCTAGCTAATCACATAACAGGATCTTAGGAAATGAAGGAAAACATACCCGAAATCATTCCCACAATATATGTGAATGGTCATTCAATAAATCAGGACTCAATAGAAGAATAAAAGAGAACATGGATGGTATAATGATAACCTCAAGAAAAAGAGTAAATGACTAAACAAGAGTGTAAAGCACAAAATGCTACATAACATGAAGTAGAAATTAACCAACAATAATAACTAAGCAGTAATAGGAATAATAAAGTAAAGAAAATAAATACTAACAAGTCCCTTAGAAAGAAGCCCAGTTTACACAACAACATGCTCACCCATAGGCCCCCTATAATGATCTAAGGTTACACTGAAGAAAATAAGTGTGGAAAAGTAAAGACAATCATATGAAGTAACCAGTGTTGCATATGCATCTCCTTTGGTAACTTGTAGGCCCAGCATGTAGAACCCATGGAAGGCTAACCTAAGTATTTCTGGTATATCACTCCTTTTTCCTCTACTCCTCCGTATTAATTGTAGTTGGAGGCAAGGTCCATGGAGGTATCCTCCCACGTACGATCTCTAACGTCATCATAACCTTACATTGCAAGTCCATAAAACCTCAAATATCTTAACTCTAGCATCTCATGCCTCATATCAATATTATCGTCAAGCCCTGCTCAACAAGTCAAGTCGTACACCACCAATATTTCATCATATCACCAAAATCCATAAAAGATCGGGTATCCTCAATATCCATAACCAGTAGAACCATGTGTGTCAAAAAGTTGTACTCACTGTCGTATGACAATAGACTCAAGTCCCAGAGGTTGTACTTACTACCGAAAAGAGTCACTCTCAAGTCCCAACATTTATTAAAAAAATAATATTTCCCGGTGTAAGGGTGTAAGGCCTGGGCTATAACAAGTAAAAAAGTAGTATTACCGAGTGCTCGATATCACACTGAGTCTAAAACAATCAAATATCATTACTTATATTATTATTAAAATATTCCCATTTATTATTTTATGTCATTATCCATATTTGTTATCAAAATCCTCCTCTAGCCATTATAGCTCAATAATTAGGTGGTGATACTGACCCAACCCCAATGCTCTCTCATCAGAGCCACAGGCCCAACCTATCGTGTCATGAATGCACAATTTATCAACAAGTATAGATATAAACATATGATCAAGTAATATCAACATCCTATGCCCATCATAGGTAATCCTAATTAATTTCTATGTCACGACACCATATCAATCAGATGCCAAAATATAAATATTAACATGCGACTGATGAAAGAACTGTATAGTTTTACTATATCAACCTAACTACACAACCCACAGATGCTATTTAGTATAATTATTAAAGCTATAAACCAAGAGATATCCCCACGGAGCCTACCTATCGTCTGATGATAAAGCATTGCAACTTCGTGAACCTTACTCCGACTGACATCAAATGATCTCTGAATGATCTGAAACTTGCACCAAAGTATTTTATATGTTAATACGAGTCTAACGGTGTATTTATGCTAAGTCCTAGACTGGGCCTAAAATGGGCTTACGGGGCCCACTCACCGAAATAAAAAATAAAGTTCACAATGGGGTCCCCAACGTCATTAGAAACCCATGCTCCAAAATTGAGCATAATTTGAGTGTGGGAGTGGCTTCAAAACAGCCTTGATAGATTTGTCCCTAATGGGGTCAAATATTTAATCTTTATGGATTTAATGAAGGAATTACAATATAATATTAATCCTAGGGGCAATGTATACTCAGATAACAAATAATATCTCGATAATATGAGGATTATGGAAGGTTTTTGCCAATTTCAACCCTTGGATCCTTTAATGGTGGAAACTATGTTATTGAAAAGTTTCAACACATTATTCATAGAAGAAACCTACCAAATTGCATAGAAATCGAAGGAGACAAGGTGGGAAACGTGCTCAGCCTTGGAATGAGGTTTGGGGGAATATTTTCACTCAAAAAAGGGTTGAAATGAAGAATGGTTGCTGAAATAAGAAATTGAGGCATGCAGAAAATTATATACTGCCAGTTACATTACTTATCGCGATCGCATGAGGTGGCTCGCGATTGCGTAGTATTGAGGAATTGGTCATCGCGATCACATGAGCTGCCTTGAGATCGCGTAGAGGAATGGCTATAACATCACGACCGTGAGAGCTACCTCGCGATCATGTAGGATCCTAAGATAGTGAATCACAATCGCGTGAGAGTCTATCGTGATTGCATAGAAGAAGTTCACCTGCACCAGTTGTAGGTTTTGATAGCAAAACCATGAGAAGAAGCATATCCTTAATCACCATTTGAAATACATTTGAAGTCCAATTTTTATAAACAAATTATGTATTTCCAGTGAAAAACACATTTTACACCAAACAACGTAGGCAAAATTAAAATCCAAGGTCGTTTCAGATAAAGGTTGAAAAAGTCAACACTTAAGCTAAATTCCAAGACTTCTCCGCCAACACCTCAAAAAATGCAAATATAGGTCCAGAAAATATACCAACACCCCCACTAGCCTAAAATTATCATTCTGGAGCTTCTGGAAGCGTCAGAATTTCAATCCGACACTCAAAAAACCAATTTACACCCTAAGCTCACTTTAGGCCATAAACATAACTAAAATCCACAAATTGGCATAGCTTGCAAACAATAACTCCGACATAAAAACTTAAGGTTAATCTTGACTTTGTTTGGCATTGTAGAGGTAAAGGAATAATAAAAATTTAATTTTGAACCCGTCTTGAAGGAATGTTGAGTTTGGTCAACGAGTACTTAATTTTTGGCTGTAAAACAAGTCCCAGCACGTACTTACTTTGGTCAACAAGTACTTAGGTTTTGATCAACGAGTACTTAGTTTTCCACGAATTCGAACTACCAGTCCCAACAAAGTCATAAATGACTTGGAGAAACTGCTGAAACTCTTTAGAATGCAAAATGTTGCATTTTATCATAAATGACCATGAGGGTCATTACAATTTTGCACAATATTACCCACATCCTCTGCATGAATCAGTCTAACTCCAAGGTGTTCATGGTTTTTCACCTCTCTATAAACTCTTCTCACTCTTCTTAACATGGGAAAAACTACATAAATACAACATGCTAAGGGTATCATCCATTACATTAGCTAATCCAGTTGGTAAAAATAGTCATACGATAATCTTACAACAACTCCAACAACCTTCTATAACTAAGATTAAAATATTTTTCTCAAATTACATTATGAAGACTCTTATGATCGGTGAAGGAACCTATGTGCACTCCATACAAGTAGTGCCTCCACAACATCAAAGAAAAAACCACAGTTATCAGCTCAATATCATGAGTTTGATAATTCTTGTCATGAATCTTAAGTTGTCTAGAAGAATACTCCACCACTCTGCCCATGTTGCATCAACACAAAAACTAACCCAATTCTAGAAGAATCACAGTATAGAAAAAAAAACCCTTGAAATCCTTTGTCAAACCCAATACTAGAGTTGTAATCAACCTATTATTTAACTCTTACACTCTTCTCATATGTAACTGACTTCTCAAATGTCATCTTTTTCTAAGTTAAATGGGTCAAAGGAGTGGCTATGGAAGATTAGCCCTGAAAAAACATATGATAATACCCAACTAGACATAGAAAACTATGTATATTGAATGGATCCAAAACTCACTCTTAGATAATTTAGCATAATGTTGGCGCTCTCTAAGGGTCAGGAGAACAACTCAAAGATATTTTACAGGCTCCACCTCACTTTTGAAGTAAACTAGAATATCATCAATTAAGAGAATTAGAAATAGGTCTAAGTATGGGTTGAACACTCTAGTTTATAAGCCCCACAAAATCTACAGGAAAATCAGTCAAAATGAAAGGCATGGACACGAACTTGAAGTGTCCATACAGGGTTCTGAAAGCAGTCTTTTGAATGTCCACCTCGTTTACTTTAAGATGATGATAGCCTAAATGAAAATCAATTTTTGAAAAGGGACTAGCGCCTTGAAGATGATAAAAAACGTTATAAAATTTATTCTTGATTATGATTTGTTTAGATGGAGGTAATATATACACATACAGAGATAATTATCTTTCTTTTGCACGAATAAAATAGGGAACTCCAAGGAGACATGTAGGACCCATGTCTAATAGATTGACTAACTGCTAATTCATTATCTAAGATCAGTTGGTTCAATCTTATACGACAAAATAAAAATAGGTTATGTACCCAAAATGAGGTCTATACCGATATTTATCACCTTGTCTGTAGGAACTCTAGGTAAATCCTTAGGAAACACATCAATGAACTCTTCGATAATAGGATCTGGAGTCTCAAACTTAGAATCCTTAACTCAAACTAAAGGATAGATACAATCCTAACAACTT
>JBDJHY010314359.1:0-19215 GCA_039654485.1 Withania somnifera | reverse complement strand
GTGATACTAGCCCAGCCCTAATGCACTCTCATCGGAGCCTATGGCCCAACCTTTCGCATAATGCATGCAAGACAAATCAATAAGTATATATTCATGAAATGACAACCACCTATGCTCTGCATATGTATCACTGGACATATCCTAGGTTATAGGCGCCATATTAATTAGGATGCCAAAATAGACAACAAATGAGGAAAGGACGACAGAACGGTCCTAGATTACTATAACAACCTATATACCCAACCCATGGATGTTATTTAGTAACAATTATTAAAACCTATAAACCTAGAGATAGCCCCACAGATCCTACCTATCGTCCGAAGATAAAGTGCTACAAACTCACAATTGTTACTCCGACTGATATCAAACCAACTCCAATTGATTTAAAGCTTGCGAAATAGTATTCCATATATCAATACAAGTCTAATGGTATAAATTTTACTAAGTTCTAAACTAGGCCTAAACTGGGATTGTAGGGCCCACTCATCTAAATCGAAAACAAAGATCGCCAAGGGGATCCCATCATTATAAGGAATCTGTACTCCAAGATTGAGTACATTTTGGGCAAGTGAGTAAATAGAGTGTTTATGAATTTAAAGATTCTACCTTTATGGAATTATATGATGATATTGGAAAAGAAATATTACTACGAACTAAAATAGCCCTAATGAACAATGATTTATCCCACCATTTAGGATATAAGTGGTGAAATCAAGAAATCATGACTAGGGAATCAATGGAGGGAAAACCCCAATTTCCATGGAATCAAATGGATGAAATTACTTACCAAGGGCGAGGGAGATGTACAAAATCTTCAAGAAACTTTTCTATAGAATTTTGGCAAACCAAATTTGTATATTATGTGAAAAACACATTCCATACACAATGATTCGATGAAACAGACATTTGAGGTTAGTTGAGCAAAAATGCCCCCCAAACTAAGACTTAGCCAAAATGGGTAAATTCCAACTTTCCACAAACCTACTCAAATTGAGCATGAACACCTTGGGAAGTATACCAAGGGTCAAACTAGCCTAAATTTACCATTCCAAAACTGATGGAAGCATTAGAAATTCATTCCGACACTTCAAACACAAAATACCACTCAAGCTCCAACTTTAGGCTTGGCTTAACTAAAATCTACAAATTGGCACACACTGCAAACGAGAACTCTAAAACTCAAATTTAAGGGCAATCTTGACTTTATTTGGCATTTTGGAGATAACAGAACTATCAAATTTTATTCCAAGATCTTCTTGATGGAAAATTGAGTTTAGTCAATGAGTACTTAATTTTAGGCTCTAAAATAGGAAATTTGAGATATATCTCAACCAAGCCACCAAGGAACCGGACTACTGGTCCTAGTAAGTTATAAATGACTTGGGACAGCTACTTGTAAGCTCTAGAATGCAAAATGTTGAGTGTTTCTCATAAATGACCGTAAGGGTCCTTACAATTTAGGACTCAAAATTACGTAGTATTTCAGCCCCAAACTTTATTCCATTTCACTTTTGATCAATCAAATCGAAATAAGGTTTTCTCCTCCAAAACTCTCCAAAGTGGCAAGACTAGCGTTCAATAGGATTTCATCCTATAGCAGTTCCACCATATAGTTTCCTCCATATAATTTCTTCTAATCAGGTATGTGGATTTCAACAAGGACTCCTTTCATCCTTGTGCCCAAACCCCTTTTTCAAATAATATTTTGAAGATTTAGAAGCATGCTACGGTTTTAGTTAATTCTATAGACTGTGATTCCCTATAGTGATAATTTTCTTAATGTTTTGAGTTATAATTATGAAGTTCTCATAATGATTATTTAATTAGAAAAGTTTTCACGAGTTATCATGTTATGAAAAGAAAACTTTAAAAAAGAAATAGGCTTTGAAATATGAATTGAGCATTATTTTCAAAGTTTACTTTTAAAACATGTATTGAGCATTGAAGTGTCAGAAGTACTTGACTTTTTATATGATTTTCAGTATAAACCTGAAGTATGTCAAAATTGACTAACTGAAGAAAATTGAGAGTTTCTGATGATGATTCCTCCTCTAATGAAGGATTTAAGCTTACACTGAAGGATTTACTATGAGAATTGACTTACTGACCACTAACAAAACATGCACTCACTCCAATGACTATCATGAAAAATACAAGTAATATATGAATAAATTCAATGGAACTCATGCAATGTTACATGCTACATGAAAATAAAAAATAAAGTAAAGATGGATGGAGAGGATCTTACCTCAAACTAAACTGGAAGCTTCTAGAATAAATACGCATTCTGAGACTTGTGGAAGATGAGATAGAATAGGGTATTGCATAAGATATTCTCCATAACGACGAGGGGCCATACCAACAAGATATATGAGTACAAGGAACTAACATGGATCTGAGAACAACTGCTTAAACTGAATTGAATCTAAACATATCATCTTTTGTTTGCCTTAGGCTATGGTTTTCAAAAGAATCATAAAGTAACACACATATATATATATATATATATATATATATATGAAAGGGTGTGTAAGCACAAGCTGCGAAAGTAGGATACTTGACATACACTAAAGGCATGAGTTTGTAGGGAACTTTTCAGTAAAAACTACTAACATAACATCATTTGAAAATCTCATCCATTAGATTTAGGATCATAGAGAACAGGACATATGGGCTTGGACGTAAGCTTCATTCAAATCCGAAACCATCTGACAGGTAACATAAGCACTAAAGGTATGAAAGAAGGATAAGGATATTGTGGACATAGCACTACAACTGTGAGTGTCTATATTAGCAATCACCCTTTAAATAACTTTTTATTCTAACATACTCTACTCATTCTTCAGAACCTATTATTAAGTTATGGGTAACTATGAACTTCTGAGGGTAACTACATGCTCTTGTTACATTCAAGACTAACTTGAAGGCACAAGGTACTACATTTAATAGGATCATACTAGTCTAAGCCATGCTATTCATTATTCAGATCCACAAGAACACGGATATAACCTTTTCGCATCCCCATATTCAATTAACCTTAAACTCCAAATCAAAGAGTCACTAACCACGTACTGTAATCATTCACGTATTTATCAATACACTGTTCAATCCTATTAATATACTACCACTCAATAGATTTCTTAAAGCTAAAGTTAAAACTATATAGGGATTATCTTAACATCACTAAAATCAATAACTGTATATTTCCACTATGAAAACTCTTAACATCTTAGGTGATAAGGGCACACCAAAGCTACTACATACTGAGCATAAACTATCTTTAATCCTCGCTTCCATTCAACTTCATTCACTACCATCTACCTCATCATACATGGAATCACTGCAGGTAGTAAAGCATGAGAATAAACTATAGAAGCGATAGATCAAAGCCTAACTCAGGAACTCATCCATGAGGTAAAAACTAAACATCACTACTGGAAAGAGATACATCATTACTGCACTCTCGATACTCAAGTTGGGGTCCAAAAATCAAATAATGAAATAAACTGAATAGCTCGACTATAATGGAAGATAGATTCATGAATCATAGTAAAAATTCTATAACTGATGTCATAAGTTGAGTAGATATTTGTATCATGAGAAAGACTGAGATTTCTATTTTAAATAATTACTTTTCACTCTAGAAATTGAACATAAATGTACACCTTCATAAGGTACAAAAAAAGGCATGACATGAAATTTTGTCACTGATCAAAGTACAAAGAGTATGAAGGGCATGAATGGGTCATCATCTAATCATAGTTCTACGTCAAGAGTACTTACTATCAAGGTCACATGAGTAGAATGGTTTTTTAGCTTACCATCTCCCCTTTCGACAAAAGCTAAAATTTGTATGTGTGGGGATTTTCTTTATAAATGGGGCTACAACCCACCACTTTGCAAGTTTAGACAATCACTATACATATGAATACAAAACTTTCTTTCTTAAGGACTACAACCATTCACAACTAGATTCTTTCTAAGACTCCCCATCAAATAACTCTAAACTTCCTCTCTTTGCCTCTAAGGCTATCACCACCAGGTTAACACTTTTCATGTCTTAATAACATCATACATTTAATTGTTCATCTATCGTCATACTACTATACCTCACACTAGAATAATAATCTAGAGCTCAAGCCTATAATTCTAAACACTGATAAGATATAACTTTTCATCACTAATCAGACTTACAACTATCATATCACAAGCTTAGTTAATACTAGCCCTTTGAGAGTGATAATGCAAAAATTACACCTTCACTGAAGTATAAGTGATCGTTGGTCAAATATAAAAGCCAACTAGGTTGCGGTCGATCCGATAGGGAACATGGTATTGGATGTAAGACCAGTAATAATAGTAAATCAGTTAGTGTTTCTTTCTAGAAATAAAGTAAAAAGGATATTATATATATAAAAGTATTCATTGCTATTTTTTGTTATTTATAGGATAAATCAGGTGTTTTGTTAATCTTGGTTTATGTTCATTAGGGTGCAACAAACCGTTGGATTGTAATCTTGTACAATTGTGCAATCTTTCCTAAGCGTAGAGTTACGTATACAACCAATAGTATTCATATAAGTGTTTTTCAACATCTAATCCTAGATAAATCTCTTTTACATTGGGTTAGAGCTGTGAAATAGTGTGTTATCCTTATCATTGTAACTTAAGATGATTACTCATGCTACAACAGCAACCATTAGACGAGGGTTAATTCCTTAAATTTCCTATCATAATCTCAACTACCAGTTTTTAACAAAAGTATTATGTTGTTAAACCTAGACATGTTCTAATGTTTGCAACCATTAAAATTTATTTATTACGTAGAAATTATGTCCATACACTAGGGTATATGCAACAGCCATAGATGAATTACAACCCTAATAAAGTTCTACCCATGGGTCCCACAACCAAAGAATTAGGGATTTAGCATATCATATATTAACATTCAATTATAAAATATTAGTAAGTATCATTCCACATAAATAAGCTTCCAATTGGTTGTAGAATAATGATCAATGAACTCCACACTTGTGCTTGAGAGAGAATACATGTATCAAAAACCTTAGGTCAAGTGTCTATGATAATAATAATGATTCTCCTAATAATGATAATAATGCTTTCTTTCAAAATACCCTAATTCTAGTTTTTATAAAGCATTGTTGTAAGTGCAATATAAGACACTTGGATGAGGTCATTGCTCAACCTTAGATGGAAGCTCGATAGAACCATTTGGTGACAGACAAACCATCTAGTATTCCATCTGTCACCTCCACTATAGAGTGAACTTTCAGTCAGGCGATAGAACTATGGGCCAACCGTCTTGAGTCAGACAAACCATATAGTCTTTGGACCTATCCAGTGTTATCTCTTTTGTGTGATAGATTCAAATGAACCGTCTGCTAGTAGGTGAATCGCCCAATCCGCCGCCTGACATGGCCTTCTTATCCAGTGCCTTTCCTTTTGAGCGATGGGTTTGGATGAGCCATCTGGTGCGAAATGTCCAAGAATCCTACAAAATGTGCCATTTTTTCCAAACTTCCTCATATTGAGTTAACCCTGCAAATACTAATAAAACACACACTGTTAATACTCAATAACATGCTTTATTTCCAATTTTTAAGTGCATTATGTGATGTAAAATACTGTTACATCAACACCTTCAACCTAAAAGTTTTTATTGTACTCAAGCAACAACAAAACATGTACATATTAAACACTTAAAATACCCTTAGTACATAGCTCATCTCAGCACAATCAATCATTGGTAATCATAGCACATTGGCTAACTGTATCTATTCACACACTGCAACTTTTCAGGTGAAATACTAAAAGGCCTTTCACAATGCTTGTCCCTTAGAACTATAGCTTATAATGATGGTTTTAGTATTGGTAGGGCATTATTTGGGAACTTAGTGACTGATTCAGCTTGTTTTGTCACCCCCCTTTTCTCTTTCATCATTGGCCTTTTACAATCTTCTCTTCTTAGTATTGTCCTTCATCATTGGCCTTTTATAATCTTCTCTTCTTAGTAATTGCTTCAAGCCCCTTTATATACAACTTGAACTCCTCCCCTATTTTTTGTATACTCTATACATATAGTGTTATGAGTACTGATGTATAGGTCTTTTCTTTTCCTTTCTTTTGTAAGAGACTACTTCATGGTAGCTACCCTCAACCTAAATTTAGACTTAGGTTAAAGAAACATTACTCACTACCAGACCGGGGCCAAGATAGAATGATTGCAACATATTATTTCACAGTGTTATCTACCCAACCACCCTAGACCTAGGTTATAATGCATAAATCTAGGTTCACAATATCCAATAAAGAACCAGGGCTGCAACAACGACTTCTTATTTTGATTCTTCTTTTTTTTTGGGGGGGCAGGCCGGGGAGGTAATTCAATAGTTGGTTTCATAATGATTTTAAAAGGTTCAACTTGGATAATCAATACTTATTTTATGAATATTTTAAGGCGTTATCGACTTATAAAGAAGGCCTAGGATCATTTTCATATCAGCATACTTCATATTTAGTTAACATTTAAACCGAGAAAGTTTTAGATATTGTTTACACAAAAATATTATACTAAATACTCTCCCACACTTGCAAGTAGACACTCATCTCTATATAAACTTGTTAAAAAAATGGTTTAGGGAATACAAACATAATCAGTAACACCCTTACTATACAGCTTAAAATGAATTACACTCAACATTTGATAGAAGCCAACAAATATCTTGATACTGAAATTTTATTATATACATGGGTATCAATGTTTAATGAAATACATCAAAATAAAAAAAAATACATAAAATAATCCTAACATGCAGTTCTGTTAGATAGCTTGCTTGAGGGAAAAGATGTTGGCAACAAAAAATCTTAGGGGCACCAAACAAATACAAGGTACAACCCTTCCATCATATAACCGGTTCATTGTCCCCAATACACGACATATAAAGTGAAAAAATATTGGAAAAAAAGTGTACCTTAATACTTCCACTGATTTGGATTGCCTTCCAATAGAGCTTGATTTGACGTCGTGGCAAGATGAAAATCTAATGCTTACTCAAACGACCTTGAGTAGAACCTACTCAATAAAGTGCAATACATTGATTGATTTGAGGAATTTCTTGATGCACTACCAGTTTATTTAAGCCCGCTATTCTTTTCATTTTCCAATTCTACTACTCCTGATGGGAAACTAGTTATGAATAGGTATGAGCCTGAACATTTTTAATTTAGCTTACTTGGGAATAGCCATACTTATGGATTAAACAACATCACAAGATCTCCTGGATTGAACTTTCTTTGATCAATCCTTTGATCATGATACTTCTCCATTCTCTCCTTGTATATTGATGCCCTTACATAATCATTAGTATGAAAGTCATCCAATTTATTTTTTTGGTTAATACATAGCTTGAAATATACATCCCAATTTAAATTCACCCTTTTTAGGGCCCACACTGACTTATGTTCTAGTTCTACCAGCAAATGACAGGACTTCCCAACACAAGTTGAAAAGGGGATATACCTATTAGTGTTTTAAACATAGTTCTGTAAGCTTAGAAGGCGTCATCCAACTCACGGGATCAATTAGTCATTGTGTCATTCACTGTTTTAGCCCAGATCGACTTGATCTCTCTGTTGGAAACCTTCACCTAACCACTAGTTTGACGATAATACGATGTTTCCACCTTCTAGTGCTATACCCTGTACTTAGCCTATACTTTGCTAAAGGCCTTATTACAGAAGTGAGAGCCTCCATAACTGATGATCACTCATGGGGTCCCAAATTTGGTAATTATGTTTCTTATAAGAGAAGCCACGACCTTCTTTCCATCGTTATCAAGTAGGGTGATAGATTTAACCCACTTCAACACATAATTAACTGCCACCAGGATGTTCTTCTAGCCATAGGGACTTATATGAAGTCAATTCCTCATACATCAAAGATATCAACTTCTAGGATAGTAGTCAAAGAAAGTTCATTCCTGCATGAAACATCTCCTTGCCTCTGGCACTGTCGACAAGCCTTTACTCATATGTATCACGATGTGTTGTAGGATAAAAATAACCATATTGTAGGATTTTCTGTACAGTCTAGGCACTCCCGTGTTGCCCTCCATCTAGTGATGAATGGCATGCTTCAAGAATATCTCCCATTTACACTTCAAGGATATCATACTATCTAAAATGAGCCTAAATAAGAAAGACTTATCCCAAAAGTAGTTTTTGGCATCATGAAGAAATTTGTGTCTAGCATACGACTCCAGGCCTTCTTGTATGACATTGCTGACTATAAAGTTTGCAAAGTATGAACTTTGGAGCCCTGTCTATCTTATATCCAAGGCCCTTTCATCAGAGATAGCATCTTTAATTTCTACATCTACCTTGCCCATCTACCTCTAGTCTTGGAAGGTGATCAGCCTCTTGGTTTTCACACCCCTTACGATATATCACCTCAAAAATCAAATTCTTATGACATTAGTACCCAGTGGATTAACTGAGGCTTAGCATCTCTTTTTCCATGAGATATCCATGGCTTTATAATTAATATGCACTATCACTTTGGTGCCCAGAAGGTAACATCTGAATTTTTCAAATGCATAAACCACAACTAGCAGCTCTTGCTCAGTAGCAATTAGTTCTTTTGGGATTCATTCGTAGTTTTTCTATCTTAATAGATAGGATGAGAGAAACTTCTCCCTTTTCAAGCACAACTCCTACTGCCCCACTGCTAGCATCACACATCAACTCTAAAGGCTCTGCCTAGTAAGGCCCCACCATAACCGGTGAAGTGATCATCTATTGTTTAAGCCCTTCAAATGCTTTCGAACAAGCTTTGTCGAATAAAAAATTCCCTTCTTTATCAAGGAGTTTGAACAAGGGGTTGTAATTTATGAGATATCTTGAATAAATTTTTGTAAAAGCCTGTGTTACCCAAGAGGCTTCTTATATCCCTGACAAAAATTAGTGGTGGTATATTTTCAATCATCTCTACTTTTGATTTATCCACCTTTATACCCTTTGATGAAACTTTGTGCCCTTGAACGATGCTCTCTGTGACCATAAAATGGCACTTCTCCCAATTAAAAAATGAGATTCACTTCAGTGCATCGGTGTGATTTTCCCAAATTATTTAGGCAATCCTCAAATATGTCACCTACTATGGAGAAATCATCCACAAAGACCTCCAGAGAGTCCTACACCATGTTTGAGAAAATAGACATCATGCCCCTCTGAAACATTGCGGGGCATTGAACAATCCAAAATGCATACATATAAAAGCGAATGTACTATACGGGCATGTGAAAGTTGTTTTATCTTGATCTTTATGTGCTATGACAATCTGGTTATATTCGAAAAACCCATCTAAAAAGTAGTACCATCCCCAACCTGCAAGGAGGTCCAACATCTGATTCATAAATGGCAGAGGAAAATGGTCTCGAAGAGTAGCAACATTTAGATTTCGGTAATTCATACATATCCTCCATCCGGTCACAAGCCGCTATGGGATAAACTCATTTTTTTCATTCACCACCATTGTCATGCCTCCTTTATTTGGTACACACTTAACTAGAATCACCCATCTACTATTCACAATTGGGTAAAAAACTCTGGTATCCAACCATTTGATAATCTTCCTTTTGACCACCTCTTTCATAGGTGGGTTTAGTTGCCTCTGGTGTTCTTTTCTTGGCACACTATCAGCCACTAACTCTATACAATGCAAGCAAAGGCCTAGTGGAGTACCGATGATATCTATAATAGTCCAACAAATGACCTTCTTAAACTTCTTTAATACATGGACCAGAACTATGACCTTTTGATCCATCAACTGTGCCGAGATGATAACTGTCAACTTGTTGTTGTTCCCAAAAAGGCATTTCATAAATGACTTAGGAGTAGTTTGAGTTTCAAAGCCGAAGACTCTTTAGTAGATGGTTTTTCTGGTGGCGTCGGCCTATTCTGTAGGTCTAAGTCGATCTTTCTCTGCTCATATGTGTAAGAACCTACCCCAGTTAACGAATTTCTAGTTTTCTCATAAACCTTCATCCTTCACCATTGTAATTCATCACAACTACCGTCAATGGATCCATAAGAAATTTCTCATCAACCTGGGGTTCGTTGACTTCATCCCATTCAACCTCAATAAAGGATACCACATTCATATCCCTTGGATAATTCATGAATTTGCATATGTTAAACATTACCTCTTCAGTGTTTAACCAAAATTGATAAAAAAGTCATCGAGAAAGATCAGATTGTTCACCTTAATAAGAACATAAAATCAAATTCCTGTTGGCTATTTAACTAACTGGTCAACCATTAATAACCACATAGTCGTCAGTTTAGGACTTTTAAGCCCAACTTCTTCTAGATTACCAAAGGCATCAGGTTTATACTGGCCCCTAAATCACACTGTGCTCGAGTAAAATAAAATGTTCCAATAATACAAGGAATAATGAATGCTCCTGGATCTTCTTTCGTAGCAAAGAACGGGATAAAATAGCCCCACAATGATGAATATTATCTTAGGGCCCAAAACCAACGGTTCTTTCTTGGTTACCAGATCTTTTGTGAGTTTAACCTAAGGCGGCATTTTCTTAAGTGCCTCAACCAATAGAACATTCATTGATAGTTGTTTTAGTATGGTCATAAACTTCAAAAATTGTCTATCTTCTACTTTATTTTTCATTCTTTGATGGAATGGGGTGGAGGTCTAGGCATTTCAGTTACCTTTTCTTGATCTGTCTTACCTATTTCAATTACAAGATTCTTTCCCTTTTGTGCTTTTATCTCTTTCACATCTCTCAAATATGCTTTTTTGGTTGACTCTTCAGCTGCTCTAGTCTTTTCTCTAAATGGTTCTAGATCGACCAACGACTTGCCACTACGTATGGTGATAGACATACAATATTTATACCCTTGGGACTGGATTCCAAATTTCTTTGATTTTGATAGTTCAAGGTGGCTAACATTTGTCCCATATTAATCTCTAATTTCTTTATCAACACGGAATGTGATTCAACCACTTGATTAATATTTGAAATCTTCCTTTTTATTACTTTAAAGCAATCCCTAGAACATTCTACTCTCTGAAGTACTATGGCCAACATTTGTTCCATCTTCGATTTACTGGTCTCTCCCTCACGCTGCCCTGGCTGCAAGTAACTTCCACCTTTCTTCTGGTCATAAATGTCTTACTATGAACCCTGTTATGATAACAGTTATGCCCGTGAAAATATTTTTTATGTGGGTTTATACCTTGGGTTCCCAAATGGAACTCCCCCTAGTTTTATGGGTATCTAGCCTCTTCTTCAGAGCTTTACTCGTTGCTATCATACTCACCTTCTTCATTAGATGCAACAACCTTCAGTTTACCATATCTTCCATCTAACAATTGCTTAGACATCAGATTAATCTGTATCTTTAGGTGGGCCATATCCTTGTCTTTTTGTTCCTCTCTTTGACATTATTTAGCCTACATACCATCATTACATTACCAGATATTTCAGACTCTCCTGTGTTCCATCCTCTAGTGTTTCTCATTGCAATGTCCAACTCTTAAGACACATGAGCATAAATGCATGACAAACAGGACCGTCCATTAATTTTGTCCATTTCTAACTTTGAAGGAGCATTTAGAGCAAGATAAAATGTCTCTTTCAAATGGTTTTATCCCAGCCCATGTGTCGACATTGCTTAATCCTCTTATTAAAACATAGCCATACCTCAGTATGGCTTTGTCAGGCTTCTGCCTAAAGTTGGTTATCTCATCCCTTAACACTAGAATCTTTGAAAGAGGAAAGAACCTTTCCAGGAAAGCCTCTTTTAGCTCCCTACAATTTGCTATGGAATCAGGAGATAGATAATCAAGCCACATCGTAGCTTATCCATTCACTGATAGTGGAAAAAGCCATAGTCTGATAGAATTCTAGATCACTCTAGGCAAGTTATAAGACTTGCAAATGTCTGTGAAATTCTTCAAGTGTAGATTTGGGTCCTCACTAGCAACCCCTCGAATAGACCCTTCATGGTCAGCAGTTGTATCATGGTGGTGACGATGTTGAATTTAATTCATTGTGCTAATGGGGAATGACTACCCCAGTTGCACCGGCCCCATCGAGGTCTGTATTATCCTTGTCCATATACACCTCGTTATGACTCATAAGTTGAGGTCTAACGGGTGCATCTGGATGATTTCCTCTCTGTGGTGCATCAATAAGGAACTTCTTAGGATAAGGTAGATCTGCATTCTCAAACCTAATCATTCACAAGAATGTTCTTGATATTCCTAGATTAAATTGAAAGAGAGGTACTCCCAAACTACAAGTTCCTGGCATGCACTACCTGCTCCATGAAATAAACAAAAACAACACTGAAAAAGTGAAAACTAGAAATAAAACTTACTAAAAGACATTCTACTTGAGTTCACCGATAGCCGTATTCCCGACAACGATACCAAAATTTGATAACACACCTCCCACTGAAGCATAAGTTATTGTTTGTCAAATATAAAACCCAATTTAATTGGGATCGATTCCACAAGGAATATGGTATTAGATGTAAGCCCAGTAATAATAGTTAGTCAGTTAGTATTTCTTTCTAGCAGTAAATATAGAGTAGATGGGGGATTATGTATATGAAACTATTCTTTACTATTGCTTGTGATTAATAGAATAATTAAAGTTTTTTATTAATCTAGGTTTATTCTCACCAAAGTTAAACAAACCTTTAGATTTTAATCTTGTACGGTTGTGCAATCTTTCTTAAGCATAGAGTTACGCATAAAGCCTACAATATTCATCTAAGTGTTTTCAACCTTTAATCCTGGATAAATCTCTTTTACACCAGGCTAGGGTTGTGAAAGAGTGCATTATCCTTATTATGGTAACTCAGGACGATTACTCTTTCTATATCATCAACTATTAGACAATGGTTAATGCCTCGAATTTCCTAGCATAATCTCAACTATTAGTTTTAGCGACAGGGTTGGTGCTAGTTAACCTAGTCGTGTTCTAGTGTTTGCAACCACTATAAGTTGTTGATTACATAAAGATTATGTCCATACACTAGGGTAGATGCAACAACCATATGCAAATTAAAACCCTAATGAAGTTTCACCCATGGATCTTACAATCCTAGAGTTGCGGGTTTATCCACTCATTGATATTAGCATACAAAAATAAAACAATAAAGCAGTAAATATCATACCACGGAAATAAGCTGTAAATTTTATGTAGAATAATGATCAACAAACACCACACTTGTATTTGAGAGATAATATATATATCAAAACCCTTAAGTCAAGTCTCTAATAATAATAATGAGTCTCCTAATAATGATAATAATTCCCTCTTTCAAACTACCCTAATTATTGTATTTATAGAGAATGGGTATAAGTGCAATATTAGAAACTTGGATTAGGTCATCGCTTAGCCTTGGAAGGAACCCTGGATGAACCGTCTGGTCTTCCGTCAGTCATCTCAACTATGCTGTGAAATTTCAGTCAAGTAAAAGAACTTTGGGCGAATCGTCTTGAGTTAGATGAACCATCTCTTGAGCCTTCTAGTCTTTGGACCTATCAGTGTCATATCTGTATGGCAATGGATTCAGATAAACCATCTATTAGTGGGAGAAACTCCCAATACATTGTCTAGCTTGGCCTTCTTATACAATGCCTTTCCTTAGGGTGATGGGTTTTGAAGAGACTTTTGGTGATATGAGAAACATCCAACAATCCTGCAAAACTTGCGCTTTTTCTGTACAATTGCTAAAAACT
This sequence comes from Withania somnifera, assembly GCA_039654485.1. Lineage (NCBI taxonomy): Eukaryota > Viridiplantae > Streptophyta > Magnoliopsida > Solanales > Solanaceae > Withania > Withania somnifera. The sequence continues at coordinate 5,420 of JBDJHY010314359.1, read as the reverse complement.
TCCTCATATCCACTTAACCCTTCAAATACTCATAAAAAGCATTAAACACAATGTTGTTACTCAAGAACATGCTTTATTTCCCAAGTTTTAAGTACAATATGTGATGTAAAATACCGCCACATCAGAAAGTCAACAATAGCATAGATAAATCTCAAACACATAATCTAACTGATTCAATCCTACATAATCTTATCATACTTACTCAAAAGATATTCTAAGTCTTCCTAATCATCAATATGTCCTCCTACTCACCCTACTATGAAATCTGTACTAGCTTATTACTCCTTAGTCAATACTTAATCAAGTACCACACAACTACTTCCGAATAATATCATGGCATCTGACTATATACTTTGATCCACAACTATGTCCCAGTCTGGCTTCTACACTTCTGACTTCCTAATTCTTGCTCTAGGATAATTCTACCACAACAAGCTACCCCTATTACACCCTTAGCGTCTACCACAAAACTATCCTTCTCTATAATTACCACTCATTTTGACAAATAGAGCTCACCACTAAACAAGAACTAGTGTTGGGGAAAAATTAATGAGGATAATTAGACTGAGGGGCTTAATATGTGGTTTCTGAATTATTGAGTTATCTTCTCTGGAACTAGTGCCCTTCTGGGTGGCATGAACCAAAACACATAATCATTAGTCAAAAAACATTTTCAAGAGTTGAACTCCATCGACAGAAATAAGAAATGAACAAAGGAAAAATTACTTAAACATTCAGTGGCCTCTTGGTTATAAGTATGTTGCAGTTCATACTCAAAAAAGAGACTCTACCTAATGCTGAATTTCATACATCCTAGGACACTTGAACTTATTTCTATGATACAATTTTTCACACCACAAAGTCATCCCTTAGATGTGATTGAGTATCCGTAGCCACTATGTGACTGCGGACAAACCCCTTGGCTCATGTACAGTTCCAAACACTCAACACTTAGCGGAAGTAATTTAAATAAAGTAATGGAAAAACTCTCAATATTAAATCATAAATATATAAATAAGTAATCAAAACTTCAACACAAACTACTACATCAATGTCTGAAATCTACCATAAGCTAGAATCTCAAATTCCAAAACAGAATGGAATAAAAAACTCTTTATGTTTTAACTCAAATAAAAGTAAAATAATAAAATAAATTCAACTACGGTTTTCGGGATCAAATTAGAACTCACAAACTTCTACTTTTCCTCAGGATGCATCAATTCAATAATGAACATTCTGATAGTTTGATGGATATACATGGACAATAACATGCAACACAGAGTATGTGTCAATACCTAGTGAGTATGCCGGAACATAACCTAAACAAGAAATAATTATATGCTCAACCTAAAAATAAATACTATATAAACAATGAGGTAGTCTATGTAATACATTAACAAGTCCAACTCCGACTCTCAACATCAATAAGAAATAATATGTAGGAATATCTTTTATTAGAACTTCAACTCTCTACCATGCTAACACAGGCTGAATGACCACTACCATGTTGATATAAGTTTAACACTACCAGCGTGATGGTATACTTTATACTTAACACTACATTCTGACACACTTTATACTAGATAGATGGATATATTTAAAACATTAAGTGTAAAAGAACTTCAAAACTCATCATAAGGAATGGCTCGCCGATAGTGTAAATAATAATTATTTATTTATTTTTGAAAACTACAAGTATGATTCCTAGATAAAATTTCATTATTCAATAATATGCACACTGACAGTTTATAATACAAAACTTCACCTTCCAATAATATAAGTAAAATTTAGCTAAAGATCATTTTCAGGAGTACCATAAAAACTCCATAAATCATCTTCAGAAAGACACTTAGCTAAGAAACCTTTCAAATACCAATGTTGAACTACTATGGTAGGTTCCATAAATGAGAAATAAAAACATGTGAGCATCCATAGAGTTCAACTTGCATCCCGACTAATAAGTTTACTATACCCCTCCATAGGTATAATACCTACCATTAACCTAGCTAAATACATACAAATAGGCTCTTTTTGGGCCATAACATATCATTATATGGTTGGAAACATAGTAATAGGATATGATATGATCCGAAATACTGACCAAACTCAAAGACAATGAAGAATGAAAATGAGAATAGTATTGAAAGATATGTGGAATTCAATACAAAATCATACCGTAATCCAACTCAATCAAAATGCACCCACAAATGGAAGATATTAGAGATTGACTAAGAAAAATACTCTACGAACAATTAAGGATTGACCCACCTTAATCCGCTCAACTATAATTACTTAATCGCTAACGAAAATTCTATATGCTAATTAAAATTCTACACTAAACTATTACACTCCAAAATAAAGAATTAAAATCTAAAAATATTGTCCATCCAAAGTAGCTCAACAGTTGAAAGACCCCTTATATATATAGGGGTCCAAGTTTCAGTTATTACACTTAGTCCCAAAAGTGATTCAAAGTGACAAATAGGTCTCAAGCTTCTGGTACTTTCACATAGGTCCCCAATTCTTCCAAAGCCTCAAAATTGTTCTTCAACAACTTTCAAGCTTTCCTTGAGTCGTGTGCTTCAAGGGGGTTTGAATATCTCTAAATTTTTGGAGATTTCATTTCCTTCTTTTCCCTCTTAAAGTCACCAAATGGTATAGGGTATGCCACAGGGCTCTTCCATGGCTTCTAATGCTTCTTTCTACTTAACTAAAGCTTGAAGTTGTTGGAGATCTCAAGCTTGTCTCGCAGTAAAAGGTTAAGACATTGGGTGGATCCTCGATATTATTTCAAACTTCCCTTCTTGGAAAGGATTCGTCATTAAATTCAAAGAATCTGCATCATCATCACCTACAAAACAAGGAGATAAGTCACAAATATTGAAAATATTATATACATTATACTCACCAGACAATTCAACTTTGTACACGTTGTCATTAATTTGTTGAAGGATTTTTTATGGACCATCACCCCTTAGGCTCAACTCTACATTGAGCAATTATGGAAATGTTTCTTTTCCAAAATGCACCTAAACCCAATCGTTGGGTTTAAAGATCACTTTCTTTCTCTTCTGGTGTTTTTAAGAGCTACGTTTGAGGTACTCTTTTTTAAAGATTCTTTGGCCTTGGCATGTATTTTCATCATCTCATTTGCCCTTTCTTTGGAATCTAAAATCACAATAACAACACTTGAAAATAGGGTTAGTGTTAGTGGAATCAAAGGATTAAAACCATAGCATATTTCAAAAGGAGTTATCCCCATAGATGTATGAATCGACCGACTATAAGAAAATTTCGATAAGGGTAAATGGTATTCTGAAGAGATTGGGGTGGTTTTCACCAGACATGTAAGCATGCACCCAAGAGTCCTATTGACCACTTCAGTTTTTCCATCCGTTTGGGGATGAAAAGAAGTAGAAAATAAGAGTTTGGTGCCAAGAAAACCCTAAAGGGTCTTCCAATAATTGCTAATGAATTTGGGATCCCTATCACTAATGATGGTTTGAGGGACCCCATGCAATCTAAGAACATGTAGAGTGAACAAAGAAGCGACATGGGATGCATCATCACATTTGTGGAAAGGAATAAAATAGGCTATTATAGAGAATATATCTACTACCACAAATATACTATCATGCCGTCTCCTAGTCTTTCGAAGGCCTAACACAAAATCCATAGAGATGTACCTCTATGGACCCTTAGGAATAGTAATAAAGTGTACATACCTTGAGGAAGGACCTTGGACTTGGCTTTCTTACATATAATGCATTGTGCAATGATCTTTTCTACATCACCTTTCATCTTTGGCCAATAGAATTTATCTATGAGAAGGCCAAGAGTTTTTCGACTCCAAAGTGTCCTATAACCATTCCACCTCAATTTTCTTCCTTGATGATTATTTTCCTCCATGAGCTCATGGGAGCACATACTCTACCATCATTGAATAGGAATCCATCAACCAATTGCAATCTATTAACTGGACAACCTTGGTCTAATTTTTAATAACTTCTTAGAAATCAGGGTCCGTAGGATAGGACTCCTTCAAACTAAAAAATCCCCATATTTCAAAGTCATTACATGCACCAATAGAATCTTCTCGACAAGGCATCGACGACTACATTTTCTTTCCAACTTTTGTAGTGAATGGTGTATAGAAAGGTTTAAATGAAATCTACCCAGTTGGCATGTCTCTTATTTATTCTTGAGTGCCCTTTTACGTTCTTTAAGTAATCATGATCCTTTCTTATGACAAACTCCTTGTGCCACAAATAATATTGCCAATGTGCTAATACTCTCACTAGTGCATATAACTTCTTGTCATATGTGGAGCAATTCAATTACGCTCCTTTTAATTTTTCACTAACGTAAGCCAAAGGCTTACCTTTTTGCATGAGCACCCCACCAAATACCCACTCCGAAGGCATCACATTCAACTGCAAATATCTTTTCAAAATTCAAAAGTTGGATTAACAGAGATGAATTCAACTTATCCTTCAAGGTATGGAAGGATTCTTCTTGTAACTTTTTCCAAATAAAGGGGACATATTTTTTTTATACACAAGGTCAATGGAGAAGCGAGGGAGCTAAAGTCCTCCACAAATCAATGATACAAGCTAGCCAACCCATAAAAGCTCTGAATCTTGGAAGTATTAGTAGGGGTTGGTCATGACTTGATGGCCTCGACTTCTTCTTCATTGACATCCACTCCTTTAGAACTCACTAAAAAACCAAGAAAGACAACCTTGTCTACCCCACATGAGCATTTTTGATATTAGCATAGATTTTTTGTTCACCAGTATGTCAAAGACTTGTTTTAAGTTGGACACATGCTCTTCAATTGACTTGTTAATGACTAGTATGTCATCAAAACAAATAATGAAACACTTGTATACCAATGGATTCAAGATATGATTCATGAGTCTCATGAATGTTCTTGGTGCATTGGTCAAGCCAAATGTCATGACATTCCACTCATATAGTCCAAATTTGGTCTTGAACACAATTTTCCACTCATCACATGCTTTCATCCAGATTTTATGGTAGCCACTCCTTAGGTCAATCTTTAAGAAAAATGGGAGTTGTATAGCTCATCCAACATATCATCAAACCTTGGGATAGGGTGCCTATACTTCACCATAATTTTGTTTATGGATCTACAATCCACACATATCCTCCAAGTTTCATCTTTCTTTGGTACAAAACTCACCGGTACGACACATGGACCTAAGATCTCCTCTATAAGTCCCTTCTCAAGAAGCTTCTCCACTTTCTTTTGTAATTCTTTTATCCTTCAAATTTCTTTTTTAGGCCAGACGATTTGGAATTTGAGATCCCGACATAAAATTAATTTGGCGTTCAATGCCCCTAAAGGGTGGTAACCCTTTAGGCATTTCCTCTAGAAACAAATCTCTGTATCCTTG
>JBDJHY010314254.1:0-19218 GCA_039654485.1 Withania somnifera | reverse complement strand
ATTCGACCCCATTATAATTGGGTTATATATTTGACAAGACCATTTTATACTTCATTTAGAGGTGTAATTTGGACGTATCAAGTTCTTACACCATTGTCGGGGAATATGGTCGTCAATTGAGTCAAGTGTGTATGTTTCACTTCTAGTATTACTTCAAATTTTACTTTTTTGTTTGTTGTTTCTATTCTATATTAGGTCAATGGGTAGTTTATCTAGATACCCGAAGTTTGGGTGTACCATTATTGCCATTTGACCCGGAGTTTAACCAAACTTTGTAAAGATTGAATGCACAAAATGAAGAAATATCCAATTATCTGGTTCGGTTGAATCCAAATGACCCATCTAGGGTCAACAACCTAGTAGCACCCATCCTTCCTCAACAAGTGAATAGGAACAACCCAAATATTCATAACAATGAAGTGTTTAGGAAGAAGATGATGTTGATTCGGAATGCACCGCTGCAATAGGGAAATCATTCCACTGCCCTTAGCACTAGGTGATTAGTTTCACATCACTAACACTATGATCCAGTTGCTAACCATGAAGAGGATGTTTATGAGGCACACAGGAGAAAATCTAAATCTTCTCTTGATGAATTTCACTTCAATATGCAAATTATATAGGCTTCCAAGAGAGAACCAAAATGCTATAAGATTGAGGTTTTTTACACTATCGATGTGTGGATAAGAGCTATATGGTTGGATAACTTGCCACTGAATTCGGTAACAAATTAGGCCATACTAAAGTTTTTACCTCCGTCTAAGATATTATTCCTCTGGGTTGAGATTACAAATTTTAGGCATAATAATGATGAAGCCTAACACGAGGCTTGGCTGAGATTAATAAGAAGATAAAGCAACGTCCAACTCATGGAATTGGAGATAGCTTCTTGAAAGATACATTTTATATAGACTTGAACACCATATCAACGTTAGCAACATATAGTATCAATGGTGGATCTGATATGTCAAGAACGTATGTTCATGTGTCTCATGATCTTGATAAGGTGACTAAGACTAATAGGGAATGACATACGAGAGAGGATGACGTACCCATTAGAGAAAATATTGTAACTATGCCAACGTGGCTGTACATGGAAAATGTAGATAATAAGAAACGAATTCTGAATCTGAAGGGGAGGATAGGTACTTGCAGAATCAGGGGTTTTCGCCCGGGAAAACAAGGTTGGAACTACAACAAGGACCACTATTGGTACCCCGATCAAATATGATAGATATTGGTACACCATGAAACCTAAGTATCTCATGGACATATAGCTCGGCCAATCTCTCTTCATCCCAGGTCGAATGAGTCAGCCGAAAGTGAGCTGACCTGGTTAATTAATCCACGATGACCCAAATGCAATCAAACCCACTGGAAGTAAGGAGGAGGCCTATGATGAAATTGATAGTAATCCGCTCCCATTTCCATTCAGGGATAGGAAGCCTCTGCAGCTTACCGCTTGTTCTCCAATGCTCAAACTTCACCAACTGACAATTCAAATACCGAGACACGAAGGATGCTATAGACCTCCTCATACCGCTCCACCGGTAATGGTACCTCAGATCATGGTACATTATTACAATACCTGGATGAAAAGAGTGTTAGGAACAGCGGGCCTCATGCAACAAGGTCTAAATTAGATTACCAACCCTCGGAACAGCTAAGCGGATATAAACCCATAATACACAATTAGAGTCTACCCTATACCAATCAAAATCGCCCGATAATATCCTCTCTCGCAGCTGAACTAGGTGTGGGTCCTCGTACTGGTACTCATAAATCTTATCAAATAGGGATGATCTGGACTCAATATATGCAATAATCCACTCCGGTGCTGAAAGATCCAATCTAATCATCACAGTGGCCAAGGACAGGATGTCCTAAGCAGGGGGTCTCTTAGAAATAGGAACTACAACTAGGCTACCCAAACTCACCACCTTCTAGCTCAAGGCATCAACAACCACTTTAGCTTTGCCCAAATGGTAGAGAATACTCAAATCGTAGTCCTTCAGGAGCTCAACCCATCTTCATTGCCTAAAGTTAAGCTCCTTCTGACTCAGAATGTACTGCAAGCTGTGGTGATTAGTGAATACCTTGCAATGGACTCCATATAAGTAGTGTCTCCATATCTAAAGTGCGAAAACCACCGCTGCAAACTCCAAATCATGGGTGGGTAGTTTCCCTCGTGATCCTTCAGCTTCCTAGATGAATATGTTATAATATGACCCTGCTGCATCAGAACACAACCTAGAACGACACTTGACATATCAAATACACTGTAAAAGGCTGGCCGTCAACTTGTAGAACAAGAACCAAGGGTGGTAGTCAGCAACTCCTTCAGCCTCAGAAAACTGGATTAACACTCAGCTGACCACTGGAAGGGCATATCCTTTTGTGTCAGTCTAGATAAGAGGGATGTAATGGAGGAGAAACCCTGTACAAAATGTCGATAATACCCAGTCAACCCCAAGAAGCTACGAATATATGTGATTGAGGTAGGTTGAGGCCGATCATAAATTATTGTAGCCATGGTCAGATGGCTTAGAAAGGAGACAGAATATAGACAAAAATAACACTTGAAGAACTTAGCATAGAGTTGTTCATTCCTCAAATTTTACAACACAACTCCCAGTTCCTCCTCATGCTTAGCTCGACTCCGCAAGTAAACCAGTATGTCGTCGATGAAAACAATCACGAATAAGTCCAAATAAGGCTGGAATACCCGATTCATCAAATTCATGAAGGTTACAGGGGCATTATTCAGCCTAAACGACATCACCAGAAATTCATAATGCCCATACCTCATCCGAAAAGCTATCTTCAGGACATCCTTAGCCCGAATCCTCAACTAACCAAAAATCAGATCAATCTTAGAGAACACCATGACTCCCTGAAGCTGATAAAACAAATCATCGATACAGGGAAAAAGATACTTATTCTTAATGGTTACTTGCTCAACTGCCTATAATCGACACACATCCTAAAGAGCCATAATTTTTCTTCATAAACAACACTGGGGCACCCTATGATGATACACTAGGACGGATGAAACCCCTGTCAATCATATCCTACAAATGAATACTCAACTTATAAAGCTCAAATATAGATATACGATATGGGGGATAGAAATGGGCCTGATGCCCTACCCTACGTCGATAGAAAAGTCTATATCACGGTCTAGTAGGAGGCCATGTAAATCAGCAGGGAAAACATCAACAAACTCTCTAACAACTGGCACAGTCTCAAGGAAAAAGACTCAACACTGACATCTCTGACATGGGTGACATAAGCATAGCAGCCTCAAGAAATAAGTCTACGAGCCTGACAATAAGAATGACCCGAACCGACAAATGAATAGTTGAACCGCGCCACACTACAAAGGGAACACTAGGCACAAATAAGATCACGATCTTGGCATAATAATACAGGACCACACGATAAGAGGATAACTAGTCCATGCCCAGAATAACATCAAAATACATCATAGCCAGCTTAATCAAATCAGCCCATGTGTCGTGACCTCGAGCAGTCACCAGACATGACCTATATACCTGATCCACCATAAGGGCCGCACCCATTGGGGTAGATATACTCAAGGGTACATTCATCTTCTCACTGACAACACCTAAATGCAAAGAAACATACATAGATATATAGGATAGTGAAAAACCCGGATCAAATAATGTCAATGCAGATTACCCAAAAAGAATTAACATACCGTTGACAAGAGACACATTGGAGGCCTCAACCTTATCAGGAATGGCATAAAACTAGCATTGTCCCCCACCCTGTTGTGTACCCAAACCCCTGTCTTTGCCTCCGGCAACCCAACCTCATCCCCTAGCTCCCCAACTGGCTGGTGGCCCACCTTTGACCGGTAGCACTATCTACAATGGTTGTATAGGTAACAGTGCGCCCTGAGTGGCCTTATGCTAGTAGCAATCTCAAGCAAAGTGGCTCCGATCTTCTCACTCTAACCACCCCTTAGCTGAATGATCTTTGCGGTTCCTGGGATAATATTTGGCATAATGGCCCCACTCCCACACTTATAGAAAGTATCCCCAGTTCTTGTCTGACCACATGATCCATCGATATATCCTTGCAAATCTAAAATTGGGCCTCTGACGGGATGGCTGCTCGTCCCACTACCGGAGGCCTGATACTGTTGACTAGCTTGGGATCGACGGTCAAAATGATGACCCTCTGACTTGGATCCTGGATACCAGCCTTAATAGGGCTGCCTTTTCTCGTTGCCCCCTTGGGCCTGGTGAGTCAAAACCTCAATATGAAGAGGCCTATGAGCAAAGCATCAGATCCGCTTCTCCTCGATATATATCAAGTCTCTGGCGTTCCTAGACAAATTAATGAACTGTACCTCATATTTGGGCACCATCATAGAATCTTTCCTGAACCCCTCGAACTATGCCTTCGACATCTCACTAACGCTCCTAAGCACGTACTGATCTAGAAATGCCTCTTTGAACTGTTCCCAAGTTGGTGGAGCTGACCCTACATTCAACGATCTCAAAACACTCACCACTACTGACTGGAGGTACCCTAAAGTAGGTAGGAGGTAAAGTCTACCCCGTGAGAATCCAAAAGCTCTAAAGTCCATAGGCGCTCCTTACAGACAGTAGCAAACTCATGAGGGTCCTGCCCTTATGCTCCTAAAAACCTAGCGGGGGCAATCTGTACAAATTGGTCCAACATCTTCTGCACCTCAAATGCAGGTAAAGTAGGAGAGAGTCTTGGTGTAGGAGCAGTGGAAGTAGTCTGAAATGATACAGCCGGTGGGGCTGCAAGCATTAGGCCTATTTGAGCAGATTACGTGGCCTATCTATCACTGTACTATATAACATTCGAAGCATCTGCCATAATAGATCTCTGAACGCAGCAGCTAGTGGTTGAACAGGTTATGGCAATGGAGGTTCCTGTGGCTGTCAAATAGCTGGGGTAACAGGGACTAGTGGAGAATCCTCCCTACCCCCTCTTAACTGGATGGAAAGGGTCACGATCCACCGAAGATCCTCTAGTATGGACCATCTGCAAAAGAATGAAGATAAGGTAAGTTCCATAAAAGTATGGATAACAATGCATGATAGGATTCAAAAGAGGGCAATATTACCTATGGCACCCATAGCCTCTCGAAGATCGGATATGGATGTTTATGCACCGAACCACAGGACGCTACTAGGTACTTTTTCCAACGCCAAAGAGACCGGTGAGCCTAGGCTTTGTACCACTCAGTGAAGACCCAAAATTAGGGCCATAATGGTGTTTACAACTCTCCAGTAGACAAGTCTAAACCTATAGGCTAGATCTATGTGCAATGGGCTATGGACACTCAAATCAAACCAATAATAGAAAGTATAGTAAAAAAATAAAAGTAAAGGCAGAAGCAGAAGAAACTGATATACAACCCAAATCCTAAAACCTAGTGTCCATGGCACATGAAGCTACTATACAGAGTGTCCAAAAGATAAATATACAAAGCAATTTCTACAAAAGTAATACAACACAGGGCCTTCTATAGACAGAATAAAGTAGGCTGGAAATCAAGGAAATCATGTTTGGCTCGAAAGGCAAAACTCACTGTAATCTCAGCAACCCGATGTATCTACTCTGCATGATCATGAACTCTTTGATAACCCATGCCAGTATCAACACCAATAAAACGGTATGAAAGTGTAACATGAGTACCAAATAAGGTACCCGGTAGGCATCATAGGCCGACTGGGGTAAAATAAAATGCAAGTGATACCAACAAAGAAGTAAAATATGTCAGCGATAGCAGGAAGCAGTAAAACTAATAGATATGCAGAAAGATAAGAACACCAAGAAAATAAGTACATATCTACAAGAACTAAAACATGGTGAACACGATACGGAGTGACCAGTATTCAAAAATTTAAAATCAAAGTAAAGAAATGTACTTGTGCTTCATCTAGGCTAAGACTCAATTAACCATAAGGATACATATATATATTTACATTACGAAAAGAGGATTGAACAGTAGGATAGAGCTAATTAGGAAAAAGAAGTAAACTCACAAAACCTATCCTGGTGACCTCCTCCTTAAGCCCGGTGAGCACAAAAAACATGAAGGTAATACATGGGGGTGCAAGAAAGTAAAAATAGAGCAGTATCATTAGGTACCAATACCATCTTCTCTTAATGCCAATCTCGGGGCCTTTGTAACTCAGAGGAACACACCTCATACTCGAGAGCAGGATCTAAGCTCAAACAGTGCCAAACTCAAGTTCCATGCCTCTAATCAAATGTAGGGTCTATGCTCCATCAACTAAACTCAAGTTCTATGCCCCGAAGGACAGCGCCTCTTATAAAATATAGAGTTTGTGCTCCATCAACCAAAATCAGGGTCTACCCCTTGAAGGACCGTGCCTCTAATCACATGTATAGTTTGTGCCCCATCAAATATCAAACTCAGCCAAGACAATAATATATAGATGCCTTATCATGACATAACAACAACAATGCTAATAATAACAAGAAAGGAAAGTACCTGGAGTCTAAGATCAGCCAAAGGCCACCTTCTAAGAGTTCATCTCACCACACTCATCACGTGATAACTCAAATAGTTCCCAAGGTCTTTAGCCCCACGCGGTGATGCAGGGGACCCGAAAATACAACCCTCACCCTCTATGCCCTCTCACGGGCCCCTGGAATCCAATAAATATATCACAAGACCCAAATCCCAATCCATACTATTGTCCATATCACAAAATAAAATATTAGTCGAGTCTGCAATGCACGTAAATTAACCTAACATACATGGGACCAAAAAAAGTTTGTGAAATGCGTACCATAGGCCTGAAGCTCCAAATGCAGCCGAAGACACCCAAAACTATAAAATTATGAATTCAAGGATTAAAACATAAAGAATAAGACCCATATTGCAATTAGCAAACAAGGTTAGAAAACGGTCCCCAAAATAGGCTCGCCAGCCATGCTGCCTGAAAAAATAAAGTAAATATATCGGCGTGAAGCCCTCAGCTCAGGGGACTCGTGGTCTAAAATTGAACTTAAAGAGATAAGAAAACGAGGGAGAAAACAAGGTTTAAAGTAAATAAACTCAAGATTTTTACGTAAGAGGCGAAAAGAATAAGAAATACTTGGGAAAACTTGCTCCAAAAACTCACACTACCTCACACACAACTCTCTACCACTCCCCTCATCTCAAAACATCCTAAAATAAGCTACTAAGGCCTGGCTGTCTCGATTTTTAAAGGAAACAAACGTTTGAAAATGAAGGGGATGATCCCCTTTTTATAGACTCTGGCCGATGGTGCGAACCATCTGGTCGCAAGGGCGAACTCTCTAGGGAGAGCTGATGCTCGCTGAGGTAGCGTTGCCAGGGCAAAATGATGGGCATGCTACTGGGGTGATCTGAAACCTGCAGCAAAACACAAACTCTCTGGGGACTAAAACAAGCAACTCGAGTCCAATTCTAGCAAACTAAAAGTGTATTTTGGGTGGAAAATACAGTACGAACTCAACGGAATCAACCAGAAGACCAAACGAGGTTGTTTAAGCAAAAATGACCCCTAAGCTCAAACTAACTCAAAAGAGGAATTTTCCACACTTCCACAGAAGAACCCTAAATGTATTCGGGCAGCCCGGGAAGCGAACTAATAACTCAACTAGCCTAAACTCATCATTTCAGAGCTGATGGAATTATCAAAATTCCTATACGACACTCCGATCAACAAAAGACCACCAAGCTCAGAAATGAGCTTTGGCTGGGCTGAATTTCAATAAAATAGCCTAAAATCAAAACGAGAAGCTCGGGACATAAACTTAGGGTCCACCTAGATCAAAGTCGACATTCTAGAGCTAAAAAAAGTCATAATTTAATTACAAGCGTGTTTACTACAATTTCACTCTCAAGTTTGACAATTTCAAAACTCAAACTTCAAAACAAGAAAAATGAGATAACATGCAAATGAGCTACCAAGGCACCGAACTACCGGTCCCAGTAAGTCGTAAATGACTTGAGGTAGCTAACTAAGATCTCTGAACACTAAATAAGAAGCGAGGCAAGTAAATGATTAGGCGGGTCATTACAGCTAAACTATATGTGACTGTATAAACAAAACTGAGGCCTTGCATCTCATATATTGACCATAACTACCATTTCAACTAGTTCAACCTATTTACTAAATCTAAGATACCATATATGCAACACATAGGTCAATTCACATGAAATAAAAACAATTATGCCCTTAACGTAGATATATCACTGCATAAACTTGATGCTAAAATGATTAATAATTAGAAAAGACATATGCCTATCTTGTCATGCTTCAGATAGTGCCTCACTATGAGACCAAATTGAAATAACAGAAAGATTATATATAGAAAACAACAACATCAACCAATATGTTTAAATATAGAAAATAATGAAGTCGAATCAAATAAGACTTTTTGAGGATTGACAGGCCCTTTTCAATGATGTAACCTTTACAGAAGATATCTTGAATATGCTTCTATCCATTTTAACTAACCAAACTTAGCCAGAGAGAAGTCAAATTTGACCATAGAGACCCATAGCCAACAACTCTACCTGATATTGAAAGCCCAAGGCAGTTGTAGTGGCTTTGAACAATAAATTCAAATAAAACCTCACAAGAGCAGTCACATTATCATTTAACATTCAGATTCTCGTATTTGAGGTAACATGATACAACAAATATTGGTCTATTAAATCATTGCGATCAAAGACATAGCAAGAAAATCAATTAGAGAAAATTGCATATTGTATTACTAGAAGCATGAGATAAGAAGAATGAAAAGAGACTGACAACATTAATATGCACAACACAGATAATTTGAGCTATAAAGCTCCACGATTTGTCATATCCAAAAAGCAAGGATATACAAGGTTGGATAGATGACTATCAATTAATCAAGTATTTGAATTCTAAAATAATTTAAATCCCTATAAACAATGCCAAGGCTTATCAAGATAAGGCTTGAGTCCTTATCTAGTCTTGATCCTACAGTTCAATAATGGAAAAAAAGAGAACCAAAATTACTCCTTTAAGATTAGTCCAATATCTAGAATGCTCTTAGACTAACTTAGTTATTAAAGTGACTCATTTAAGAGCCTAAAACATGTGGGCAGTCCTATTTCATTCAGTTATGCCACACTCATACTCAACTATTAAACTGAGTCTGACCAGCATAATCAACCAAAAAAATTAAGGAAGATCATATACATTGTTCCCAATAAGAGAATACAAGACATACTCTTAATTATACTCATTTCATTCTACAACCTCTAAATTAAACATGACCACATCCAAACACCAAAGACAACCACTTGGTAAGGAATACCAATTAAAAAAAAAGTGTTAATCCTCTAACATGCTTCCATTTAACCTTATATGACGAGGATCACCACAAAGGCCACACTTGGATAGGCTATTACACTATTTTTAGACTATTTATGAGGTGGTTTGAACATATTCACCCTGAATACTTTACCTATATTTTCAATATTTATTTCAACCATAGTCTTGAGTGTTGCATACTGCAATTACCTATAGCATACAAGAGCTTTAAGTAGAACACACATAGGGATAAATAAGGTTCTTAATTTAGCATGTAAAACATCAACATAAGAACAAAAATAAGGAAAGAAACTCAAGCATGAGCTTTATACATCAATTTCACACAGACATGCCATTACATAAGATACTAAGATTTGACCCAACAAATAGCCCTAACAGATTCTGAAATCCATCATTTCTAGGTAGACACACAGATTTAAGCAAGTCTATTCCTATTTGGTTGTTACTTAATCTTGAGAGAGACTTAAGATATGGTGAACATGCATAAGTTCTAGGTAAATGTTTCAATAGTTTTACTAACAACGTACAAGCAACAAGACATCCATTAAACTGAGACAGAGAATGGACTTAAAGACTCCAACTTTAAACTTAAACAAGTTATTCTTGCAACCAAATTCTGGACGAACCCCTATTTTGCTCTTATACCAAGTAATATAGTTGAATCTTAGTCAAATCAACATAACCTTTCTCTCACACCTCAAGACATCAAAGAAAACTCTATAAAAACAAATAGCAAGACACCTGACCTTACTCAAAATATATTCAAACCTACCACTAGACCCTTAAACAAATTAAATCAGAGCATACTACCTCTGTTGAACTCCATTTTTTAAAATTTAACATCTTTGACTTATATAAACATCTAGTTTCTAAACTAATAAGAAGAAAACAATGAAAATCATACCCAAGCCATAAAAATTAGTATCCTGAGCACATTTTACATAGATAGGTTCTATTAGTAGGCTACTAAGCTAAACACCACACAAGCATATTGTTTCTCAATTAAAAAGAAAAATTCACACTCAAACCTCAATTATTTAACAAAAGTATCAAGAAAATAATATGAGTGTAGGTTGTTTACCTAGTTGGGGATAGAAAACTGAGATATTAGCAACTTGAGGTGATTCATCACCACCTTAAACCCCTCCTTTTAGATTTCTTAGTGGGGTTTGAGCTATCGATGCAGTAGACCCTAAGATATCTTGAAGATCTTGAATAAGACTCTTAGTTTTTCTTTTTTATATTTTCCCTAAAAAATTTATAGAGAGTTGTATTTTCTTTGCAAATAAAAATGCTGAAGAAAAAAAAACAAGAACTCTAATAACCCGCCCTTGAAATCACCCTATTACTCAACTTATATAGCAGGGATCCTAGTGTTTTGATTTTAAATTTCAAAAATGTTGGTTTAAAGAACCAATCACAAAACAACAACAACCTATGGATTGTACTAGAGACGTGTCTAATAGGCTGGAATTTGAGAAACAGGGTGAGAAACTTACCGTCAGGGAGATGAAGGTTTTTCTATCAAACTGGTGGTGAAAAATTGGCGAGAAATTGAGATTTTGTTTTCTCAAACATCATTAAATGCAGTAAAAATACAAGAAATGGAGTCATTTTGGAGAGAATTTGACGAGAAATTTAAGAGAATTAAGAGGTTGTTCTTTATTGTTGTTTGAGAGAGAAAGGAGACAATAACAGAGTAGTGGAGTGTATTTTCCGCAGGCACGCGTATGAGAGTATGAGCTCCTTTTGAAGTGTGGGTGCAATACCAAAATAGGTGTAGCGATTATTTTAGATTAATTTTGGACTGGTTTAATGTAAAATAGGGAGAAACAAATCTATTTTTATTAATTATGAGATTTTAAATGTAGAAATAATTTAAATAGATGAATTTTAAAGCATAAGATAGATGTCACAAAAGTTCAGATCAAATAGCGAACCTTGCAAAAAGGTCATTTTTACTGGTCCCTAGTCAAAATTCTGAATTGAACCCAAAGCATTAAAAATGTACGTACTGGTGCATATGAGATACATACATGTATACTTGTCATAATTTACCAAATAAAACCCTTTTTTTATATATTCAATCAAGAAATTTATATTTTAAGAAAATAGTCATTTTATCAATTTCAAACTGGGACTTTTGAAAAAAGTATCAATTCTTACCCAAAAACTGTATATACAACTTCGTATTACACAGATGTATAAATTTTCTAGTAAGTCTTTGGAAATTAATTTTAAAAATTCGGCAATAGTAAATCCTTTTTTTTTCAAAAAATCAACCTATTTGCATTATTCATGATTAAAGCTAAAAACAATGAATCGGGGAGGTAAAAATTGAATGTCAACAACTGCCCTTCTTTTTCCTAGGATAAAAAAAGGAGATCCTGGATAAAGGGAATTTAACAAATCCAATCATGAGATTTATTTTTTGAAAGAAAGGAGTTTGTGAGTTATGACCAAACTCCGGTGTCTAGTTCTCCTAGGTTACATAGAAATTTAGGCCACTAGTAGGTTATGAAGCTTGAACTTTGAGCACTACTTAGGTTTACCAAGAATTTTAATTTAAAGCTATGGTGAGATCAAAAAGATGAGAAGAGAATGCAGGGGAATCTAGAATACAGTTTAGTTTTCACACGGATCCCGACCTATGTATCCCACATCAGGCTACTTGTAATTCGACTCAATTGGTAAAAAAGGTAATTTTTTATGGTAAGACTACCTTTGGCTTAAAAACTTTACAAAACAATAGGAGTAAGCTTGTGACACATTCACTAAAAAATCCCTGGATGAGTGACAAATGGATGAGTAAGAAAAAGAGGCTTCTAATCATCTTAATTACAAATATGGGGACCCATACACTTATAATTAAGAGCTCACACAAACATCATTTACAAAATTTTTGAGGTATAGTTACTTGAATATTGAAAGAAGGAGACCTTGCTTCCATGAAAGGTTGAGAAATTGTCCTGGATGCGAAACTTGACATTAAAAGAAAAAACATGTATGTCTTATAATAAGGGTGTGGTTTGATTGTAATAGAAATCAACTCTCAACTTGCATTCAAAGGGTCTGACATTCCTCTTCGGACTAAATCCCAGTTCTTGCTAAGAAATAGTTCCATGTCGTGTTGTGTCCATTTAGGAGTAGTCCACACTTATTGATTTATTTTTGAGATTTTTATCTTCATGGATGTTCTCGATAAGATTGAGACAATATTTGTCAGTAGTTAAGTTAGTCAAGTTAAAGAGACAATGTTCCTTACAATAACTATAGATGTCTCTATCTTTCGATTTTCCATGGGTTACATGTGACCCATTTCTTAGTTTTCCCTCATAGCTTGAATGTCTTCAAAAGTCATCCTCCTCTTATTTGATGTAGAAGAAACCCTACATGGGGTGTTTCATCAGTCTTAGAGTAACCGTACATATAGTTTGCTTTGAGAAGTTAATCCTTACGGATGCTCTTGACATATTAAAACAAAATTTTCAGTAATAAATTAATTCAAGATAGACGGATGGAACCTCTTACAACATTTGCAGAAATGTTTCTATTATCGGAATGTTTTTGGTATTTGTGTTCTTTAGCTTGGTATGGAGGTGGACTGCTTTTGCTAATTGATGTCTTGCATGTTTAGGGTTAATCTTGTGCATCATAAATCTTTGGATACGTTAGTGACTTATAGATCACCATTAATTCATTTCGGGTGATTTTGTATATTGTCATTTTGTCTTACATATCACCATTGAATTTTTAGATAATCTAGCACATCATCCAACTTAGAATATCTTGTGACTTATGGATAATCTCCAGGATACATGCTTTCTTCAATTTAACAGCAAGTGTAGGGAAACATTTCATAGGGACATGAGACCTATAAAAGGATAAAAAGGAGTCTATTGGGGAAGGATAGGGATCCATTAATGGAATAGGATGAGGAAGAGTCAGTTGGGGAATGGATAATAGAATACACTAAAGGATATAAGAGAGTCTGACGTAGGGACATAGGAATCCTACTGCAAAACACAAGGGAGTCCAACATAGGGACATAGGATTCCTTTTGAAGGATACAAGGGGGTCCCACATGGGGACATAGGAATCTTTTTGAAGGATATTAGGGATTATAACAAAGGAACAAAGGAATCCTTTTGAAGGAGACTAGGGAGTCCGAATAAGGAACATGGGAAGACTTTTGAAGGATACTAGGGAGTCAAACATAGTGACATAGAAACCCTTTTGAGGGATACTCAAAATGTTATGAGGTGGACATCTCAATGAATTTTTTAAATATCTCAGATTCGATGCCTTCTTGGCAACTGGTATACACTAGCCCTTTTGGAAATTCAAGTATCTCACTATAACGAGGTAGATTCTCAATAAGTTTTTGGATATATTGGATACGATGCCTTCTTGGAAGTTGGTATACACTGGCCTTTTTCCAATGTGAATATCTCACTTTCATATGGTAGATGCTCAATAAGTTTTAGGATATCTTGGATTTGATGCCATCTGAAAAGCAGGCATGCACTAACCCTTTTAGCAGTGCGAATATCTCGTTGTAATGAGGTTGATTCTTGATAAGTTTTTGGATATCTTGGACTTGATGCCTTCTTTCACTTTGAAAGTAAATATAGTGAATCCCTTCAGCAGGACTCGAGATCCATTGAAGAATAAAAAAGAGTCTATCATAGGGACTTGAGATCTATTATATTATATAAAGAAGCTTGTTTTAGGAACCGAATATCCATTACAAATGTAAAGGAGTCTGTCGTAGGCACTTTGATATATTGAATAATATAATAGTCTTTCATAGGGACTTGAGATACATTTAATAATATAAAGGAGTCTGTCATAGAGATTTGAGATTCGTTGAATAATGTAGAGGTTTCCATCATACGGACTATAGATCTATTGAGGAATATAAATGAGTCTTTCATAAGTACTTGATCCATTGGATAATATAAAAGAGTTCATCACATGGGCTTGAGATCTATCAACCAATGTAAAGGAGCCCGTTATAGGGACTTGAGATGGCTTTTTTGGCAGTGCAACTAAAATCATGATGCTCGATGCGTGTATACATTTTAAAATTCAAATTTATGGAGATAGAACTCTTTCCAAAAACAAAGGCAAACAGTGGTAGAACCTCATTAACCATGTATACTGCTTGACTTGTGACTACTTATGGAAGGTTTTTTTAGGCTAGACCTAGTGCACCATCTGACGGCTGATACAACTGCGGCTTACAAATGTCTTTTAAATTTCAACCCTTGATTTAATCTTGCACCTCCACTGACGTTGGACTCAATTATGGCTTATAGAAATTCCTAAGTTACTAGTTTTAGGAAGGATCTGGCGCATCATCCAACGTTGGTTAAAATTGCAGCTTATGGACACCTTGAAATTGTAAACCCTTGGATAGTCTTGCACATAATTCAACTTCAAATGCAATTGCAGCTTACAAAAATAGGTCCTTGTGCATTATCCGACTTCAAATATCGTTGTGACTTATAGATAATCTTTTGGAATTGGCAATGTTGAGGGTTTCCAGCACATTATTCAATTCAGAAGTTTTTTCTACTTAGAGATAGCTTCCTAAATCATTGACTTAGTTAGTATTGCACATTATTTGGTCTCAGAAACCATTATGACTTACAGACAACTATTAAGTCAGCAGATCTTGGACATATTGCATATTATTCGGTCTCAGATACCATTACGAATTATAGATCTCCTTTTGACTTGTATCACTCAGCCATTTTATCACCTTGTATAATTTTAAACCACTCTCATAGGTATCATTCGTACATCAATTCATCTTAATTCCATTCTATCACCTTATCTAAATTCAAACTACTCTCATAGGCATCATTCGTACATCAATTCATCTTTATCTTGTTGGCATTGTTTACTTCTTTTTGCTGGAAATGCAATGTTGATAATGCTTTTGGTAAAAGGATAATAATTCCCCTCACAAAATGATGATGACCCTCACAGAGTTCTGATGATTCCCCTCACGGAATGTTGATGACGATGGTTACTGGCCAAGTATTCTTATTTTAATTTTGGACTGGTTTAAGCTAAAACAGGTAGAAAATAATTTATTTTTAATTAATTTATGAGCGTTTAAATTTAAAAATAATAAGTAGATATAATTTTAAAGGATAAGACAGATCTCAACAAAATTTGGATCAAATATCAGACTTAGGAAAAATAGTTATTTTTACTGATTCTAGGTTAAAATTCTAAATTGAACCCAATGCATTGAAAATGTAAATACATGTGTGTATTAGATACACACATGTATACTTGTCGTAACTTTTCAAATAAAACCCTTTTATTATCAATTCATATTTACAAAAATTACTCATTTTATCAATTTCAAACTGGGAATTTTGAAAAATAGGATCAATTGTTACCCAAAAACTATACATACACATGTATATTATACAAATATGTATATTTTCTAGTAATTCTTTGGGAATAATTTTTAAAAAATCGGCAATCCTAACTCCTTTATTTCCAAATAATCAGCTTATTTGCATTATTCATGGTTAAAATCTCAAAAATTATCGAATCTAGGAGGTAAAAATTGGGTATCAAAAATTTCCCCTCCATTTTCCTAGGGTAAAAAAACGAATATCCTGGGTAAAGGAAATTTGACAAAACTAAATTTTGGTCGACCACGAGATTCATTTTTAGTAGAAATGATTTTGGTATGGGCTTCTAGGAGTTATGGCCGAAACTCCAAGGTCGAGTTTTCTACATATCCCAAGTTATATGGGAATTCAGGACATTTGTAGGTTACAAAGATTGATCTTTGAGCACGACTTAGGTTTACCAAGTTTTTAAATTTAGAGATATGGTGAGATCAAAATATGAGAAGATAAAATGCATGGGAATTTAGAATGCAGTCGAATTTTCACAAGGAGCCCAACTTATATATACCACAACGTGAGAATCAGGCTGCTTGTAGTTCGACTCAATTGGTAGAAAAAATGATCTTTTATGCTAAGACTACCTTCGGGATGAGAGACAAATGGATGAGTAAGGAAAAAAATCTTGTAATCATATTAATTACAAACATGGGGCCTCATATATTTCCAATTAGGAGCTCACGCAGACATAATTTCTAAAACTCTTGGGGTTTTGTCACGCGAATATTTAAAGAAGGAGACCTTTCTTCCAGGAAGCATTGAGGAATTGTCCTAGATGTGAAACTTGACTTTAAAAGTAAAGAACCCAAATGTCTTATAATAGGGGTGTGGTTTAATTATAGAAAAAAAATCTCAAATTGCGTCCAAAAAGTCTGACATCCTCTCTAGACTAAATCCCAGTTCTTGTTAAGAAAGACTTTTATGTTATGATGCGTCTATTCAGGAGTAGTCCACACCTGCAACTTTTTTTTTTGAGATTTTCATCCTCATGGATGTTCTCGATAAGATTGAGACAAGCTTCGTTAGTAAATCTATTCACTTTAGAGAGATAACGTTCCTTACAATAATTGTAAATGACTCTCTCTTTTGATTTGTAGTGTGTTAGTTGTGACCCATTTTTGAGGTTTCTTCTCATAGCTTGATTATCTTCAGAAGTAAGTCTCCTCCAATTTGATGTAGAAGATATGTTACTATTGAATCCATCTCAGAGTAACTCGCACCTATAGTTTTCTTGAGAATTTCATCCTTACAGATGCTCTTGGCATATAGAAACAAACTTGTCATTTGTAGAGTAATTCAAGATGGAAGATGGAACCACTTACGACATTTGTAGAAATCTTGCTATTATAGAAATATTTTTAGGTTATTTGTGTCCTTTAAATCGGTGTAGAGGTGGCCAAATTTTGCTAATTGAAGTCTTGCATGTGATTTTAAGTTAATCCTGTGCATCATCCATCTTTGGATATGATAGTGAGTTATAAAGCACCATCAATTCATTTGAGTGATTTTGCACATTGTTATTGTGTCTTACATATCACCATTGAATTTTCAGTTAATATAGAACATCATACAACTTAGGATATCTTGCAACTTATGGATAATCTACAATATACATAATTTCTTCAATTTCATAGCAGGTGTAGGGAAATTAGTCCTATGGACATGGGATCAATAAAAGTATAAAACAAGAGTTTGTTGGGGAGAGGATAGGGATCCATTAATGTAACAGGATAGGGAAGAGTCTGTTGGGTAAAAAATATGGGAATCCATTAAAGGATATAAGGGAGTATGCCGTAGGGACATAGGAATCCTTTTGAAGGACACAAGGGAATCCAATATAGGGATATTGGATTCCTTTTGAAGAATGCAAGGGGGTCCAACATAAGGAGATGGGAATCCTTTTGAAGAATATTAGGGATTCAAACATAGGGACTTGGGAATCCTTTTCAAGGATACTGAGGAGTCTGACATAGTGACATGGGAATCCTTTTGAAGTATAATAGGGAGTTAAACATAGGTACATGGGAATCCTTTCAAGGGATAAAAGGGAATCTGACATAGGGACTTGAGATCCATAACAGGATATAAATGATATCATGATGTAACGGGATGCTCGGCTTGACACTTATCCAAAATGGAATTATGTGGATGTCTTGATAAATTTTTTGGATATCTTTGATCCGATGCCTCTTTGGCAACTGGTATGCACTGACTATTTAGAAATTTAAAATATCTCTCTGTTACCAGGTGGATGCTTAATAATTTTTCTGATATCTTGAATCTGATGCCTTCTTGGAAGCTGGTATGCACTGACCCTTTTGGTAATGTGAATATGTCACTGTAAAGAGTTGGATGCTCGATAAGTTTTTGGATATCTTATACTTGATGCCTTCTTCTACTTTAAAAGTGAATACAAGGAAGTCCTTCAACGGGACTCGAGATCAATTGAAGAAAATAAAGTAGTCTATCATAGGGATTGGAGATCTATTGCATACTATAAAGAAGTCTATCATAATATCACAATCCAAAATTTGGGTCATGATGACGTCTACCACCCCCAATAGACAAGCTCAATCCCTCGACCTGGAGCTACAAGCAATGGACTGATAACAATAACCAACAGAAATAAAGAATAAAGAGTAGGATGAAGAAATATATACAAAAAAAAACATATACAACACCTCTAAGTACTGGTGACTATGACAAATGGAGCTAACTACATCAGTGTAATAAAAAGATAATATATACAACTGCTCCAACAGGAGGTAAATACAAAACTGGTCTACCCTAAAAATCAAATAAAGTAGAAAACCCAACAAAACTAAAAAAGGGTCAACCCGAATGCTAGGCCTTACCTTGATCTCCAAAACAAACCTTCACCTCTATTCAACAAGATTTCGTCTCCTGCGAAGTCCTACACTAGTATCTGCACCACATAAATGTTATCAAAGTGTATTATAAGTACAAAAACACAAGGTACCTAATAGACATCACCGGCCGACTGGGCTTAATAAAATACAAGTAAGAAACAACGAGTAAGTGAAACAGTTCGGGAGAAAAGTAATTAAAACAATACAAGAAGAATAAGGCATAATAGTAAGGAAAAATAACTATGAGTAACAAACACAGGTTACGAGCCCACGGAGGCGTACCGGTATCCAGCTCAACTCAATCAATAACTAGAATGAGTAAGAAAAAGGGAAAGTAGGAATATAAGAAGAAAGGAAAGTAGTAAAAAGATAAAATCCAATGGTGCCCCATCCCACCACTCATACATACAATACAAAAAGAAAACCGCCATAAGTCCCCCTTAAGTCTGACGAGCACAAACACATGAAAAAGAATGCATAAGGGTACTGGAAAGTAAATCCAAATAGTGTCATATCGTAACGGGGGACTCCGTT
>JBDJHY010314147.1:0-19219 GCA_039654485.1 Withania somnifera | reverse complement strand
ACACCAGGTACAAAGGAGGATCTATGAGTAAGAGGAGATACAAAGCCCGGAAGGTTGGTTTTGGATAGCCAAGGGGACGAACCGCCTAACCTAGGATAGTTCTCCCAAATGAAACTTCCCAAAGCCCAGTGAACTATTAAAGGGACTGGATTGGATGAAGGATAAGATGGTTCACCCAGTGGCAGATAATTCATTGGATGATTCGTCCAGTTCACAGGGAGGTTCACCCAAATGTCAATCCCATTTGGTCGTCTCCGAGTTTTGACCCGTTTTACTTAGTCTAATTAAAGACCATGCATATTAATCTTGTAATAAATTCCTAGAAATATAAATAGACTAAGTAGAGTTCATTTACCTTAGACATAGATGAATATTGATCATAAAATTCCCTTGTTGATTTATAAAGATTTTGGTAAACTCTTGGTCAAAAAATTGTGTAGAAATCTTGGTTTTTGCGGCTTAGATTCCCTTGAGTTCATTGTAAGAGTGTTGGTGCTCGGTTTGAATTAATCTAACGGGTTCTTGAGTTTGATACACCCTTGAATTCTAGCATGATTTCTTACCGTTGTGTCATTTTATCTATCTTTTTATTCTTTGTTATTTCCTTATTTGTTTTTAGTATTTGCTTCCGTATACATTTTTATATCATATGGTATCATAGCTTTGTTAGAATTTCATTTTTTACAAAGTTTTCCTTGAATTTTGATATTTATTAAGTCAAAAACAAATATATAGCCGAGAGTATTTGGAAAAACTGTGTTTGCTCTTCAATTTGAACTTTAGAATCGTGTTCCCCATAGTTCATAGAGTCTAACTCTCTAGTTTTGTGTCAATTAAGGTTGTTTTGACTGAGGTACTAGTTTTGGGTTTTGAAGCTTTGAAGTTTCAGAAGAGGGTCTTTGATTTGGGTGTTGTACGAGTTTAAATATTATTGGATTGTGTTCCCTATCCCGAGAGGAAGACATTGTTAAAGTTTGGTTGAAATTCGAGTTGAAATGTTGGGATTTGGATTTTTGAAATTGTCAAGGTGTTCTTGGTGTTCTTCATATCTTCAAGTGAAGAATATGACCAAAAAATAGTCCATTCCATCAACTACCCTTACCCAAAAGATTCCCAATGGTTTTGAAACTTCCCTAAAGGATAAATACTTGTTGAAGGGGAACCCATGAAATCATCCTTTGAAGAATTACATCATCAATGCAATATCAGAATCCAGACAACCCGTCCTCAGAAGGAAGACACCCAAGACTAATCTCCTAGGGCTAGGCATTTCTCCTAGAAAAGAATTTATCTAGTATGGGATTTATTTTTTGGATGAAACTAAGGCAGTTCATCCAAGGAAGGGAGTTTCACCCAATCCACCATTAACTTTCCCAGGTATCTTTCAAATTAAGTCACATCCAATCCAATGTCTAGTTTCATTTCTTTGATTCATACTTTCAAATTTTGATTCCAAACACTAATTAACAAGAAGTAATTGTTCTTTCTTGATTAGTTTTGAGTCAGTTTTCTTTCTCGTCTATCCATTTTCTTTTGTGTTTTTCTCTTTTAGTCTTGTAGTTTGTTTCTTGTTTCAAGTACCACTTCTTGATTGTTTTCCATTGAAATATCAATAAGATTCCACTCTGATCGAAGGCCGTAATCAAGACCAAGTAATCGGAGGAGTAAACACACATTTATCAACCTTAAGAAAGCTAATTTTGATAACAACTTATCAAGGTGGGAGAGATGAGTGTTGAGAGGTTGTTTAACTAACCTAATGCGTTTGTTTGTTTTGTTTTGTGGCTTTACTAGGTACCATGTACAACAGAGGAGAAAATTAAATTCCTTTGAAAGGGAGTTGAATGGAAGATCTCATGGTAATGCTTGCTTACATAAATTGGATACTAGAAAACATAGATGGAAGGATAGTGTTGGTGGAAGGAAGAGGGAGTTCCATGACTTTTACACCCAAGTTTCCAACCAAGCCACTACAAATGGACACAATCAAAACATTTTATCACCAATGACACCTGGAGCCTTTCACGAAATGTTCTTCCCTACTCACCCAAATAATATCCCACTAAGAAACCAAAACACACATCACATTATTAGAAATGTGTACCCCAAGACCAGACTCAAAAAAACAAAAATGTAAAACTCACACACCAAGATCCACCACCCCAAAGAGTAGAAGAAGAGATAAATAAGAGATAATGGGAGATAGAAGAGATGCGAGATGATTTGAATTTTGGAGAGGCACAAGCTTACATATATTGAGGAATAGGAAAAGGAGGTCACGGAGGTAGAAAAGACCAAGATGGAAGAGATATGGGTCTCAAATCCATTAAGATAACTCATCCCACATTCAAGGGAGAGAGTAACCTTGATGCTTACCTCAATTGGGGGATAAAATATGAAAGGATCTTTGAATCCAATAAATTGACAAAGGTTAAGAAGTCCATTTATGCTATTTCCCCAATTAGAAGGTTATGCCTCTACATGATAGGACTACCAATGGAAGCGACTTAGGAACCATGGCTATGTACATCCACCACTTTTAAGAGAATTAAAGGATGTAATGAGATAAAAATATGTACCTCCCAGTTATTATAAAGAGTTATGCACTAAGATATATAACTTGAAGCAAGGGAACTGGAATATTTAAGCATATTATGATGAATTCCAAAACTTTCTCTTGAAGTGTGAACTTTATGAAGACCCCTAACATCATTGCTAGATTCTAAAGTGGGTTGAATTATGATATCACTTCTCAAATGATTCTTGCCAAGTTGGAAAATCTTGATTAAGTCTTCGATGGAGTAGTTGAGGTAGACAAGAATCTTGAGGAGAAACAGACTTTTAAAACTCGAGTCTATTCTTGTCCAAACTCTTGGAGTAAGAGTAAAGATGTAGTCCAATCTTTTTCGAAGTGGAAAAAGAGAAAGATGTCAAGAATCCCTATGAGAATAAGTCCTTTGAGAAGAACATTTTTGGAAGGAATCTACCACCAATGACTTTTAAAGAAGTGGGTAACAGTCCTACTTATTTTAAGACTAGAGATTCCAATGTTTTAAATGCAAAGGTTTTGGACATAAGATCAGTTGAGTTCCCAAACATGAAAAATGTGACCCTTAGAGATGGAGGGCCACAATTTCTGAAGGAAGAACAGGATAGTGATCCTCAATCAAATAAAAATAATTCAACAAGTGAAGAAAAAGAGTATGATTCCGAAGGAGAAGATAGATAAATCTCGGTTCCAATGGCATGATGAGGAAGATATTTTCGGTTATTAATGAATGTCTACAAAAAGAAGAGCTCACAGTTCCAAATTATGTGGTTTGTCGGGTAATGATTAGCAAAGCTATAGATGATCTAACAAAAATAGAGACACTCTTCCACTCCAAAATCCTTATCAAGGACAATGTTTGTTCCTTGGTTATTAATAGCGAAAGTTGTGTGAATATTGTCAGTGCTACCATGGTGGACCACTTGAACCTAACCACCACCTTCCATGACAACCCATACAAGATCCAATGGTTAAATAAATATGGATAAATAAACATACATAGACAAGTGAAGATCAAGTTGAAAATTGGGAATTATTATGATGAAAGCTTGTTATTTATTACTCGGAAGACCGTAGAAATATGATCGAGCAATGCATTATGGGAGAATAAATACTTACTCCATAAGGAAATATGGCCATAAGCATGTGCTTCACCCACGACCACCCTATCAAGTAAGTGTCATCTATAATAGAATGAAAGCTTTAAATGAGAAGGTGGGTAAGGGAGAAGATGTCGCTAAAGATGTTAGGTTTGAGGATGAAAGTGAAAGAAAAAGAAAATTAAAAGGAAAGGCAAGGTGTTGATCTTGAGGAGTTATAAATAAATAAATTAAGAGGTGGAAAGCCAAAGCTCGTTGGTCCTTATCACACATAGGGACAATATTTTGCATGCTAACCCTTTTTCTTCTTCTCACCCCCATTATAATTTACCCTTGTTTTGCATGATTACAAGGATATCTTCTTGGAAGAACTACCAAGTGGGTTTCCACCAATTCGTGGAGTTGAACACCAAAAAAACTTCGTGCCGAGATCTCAATTTCCCAAAAAACCAGCTTATCAAAGTAACTAAAGTGCTAAAGAGCTACATAAAAATTTTGAGGAACTCCTCAACAAAGGTTATGTGAGAGAAATCATGAGCCATGCGGGTGCCGGTTCTTTTGGTACCTAAAAAGATGTCTCGTAGAGGATGTTTATTTATTGTTGCACCATAAACAAAATCATAGTAAAGTATTGCCACCTAATGCCTCATTTGGATAATAATATAGATGAGTTAAATAATTCATATGTGTTTCCAAAGATTAACTTGAGGAGCAGGTATCACCAAATTTGGATGAACTCGGGAGATGAGTGGAAAACAGCCTTCAAGACCAAGGTTGGTCTCTATTAATGGATGTTCATTCCATTTGGACTCACCAACTCTCTTAGTACCTTTATGATGCTACTGAACCATGTAATGAAGACTTTTATTGGTAAGTGTTTGGTCGTGTACTTGATGATGTCTTGGTCTATTAAAAAATCTCTAGAAGATCATGTGGACCATTCGAAAAGTGTGTTTAATGTTCTTAGAAATGAACAATTGTATGTCAATCTTGAAAAATGCTTTTTTGTGTTAATGGGTTGTATTCTTGGGATTTATTGTAATCTTAAAAGATGTGGAGGTCTATGAATCCAAAATCCACGTTATAAAATCTTGGCCAACCGCTAAATCTATTAGGGATGTGAGAAGCTTTGATGGCTTGGCAAGTTTTTATAGGTGATTTGTTAAGGGTTTTAGTACGTTGCTTTACCTCTAACAGAGGTGATCCAAAAGGATAAACCTTTCGTGTGGGGCACCAAACAAGTAAAAGCATCTGAAACATTAAAATCTATGCTTAGTTTCGCTCTTTTATTGTAATTTTCTGATTTTGATAAGACTTTTGAGGTTGAATGTGATGCTAGTAAAGTAGGCACAAGAGTCGTCTTAATGCAAGGACAAAAGTCCATTGCTTACTTTTGTGAAAAGCTTAAAAGTGACACCCTCAATTGTTCAACATATGATCTTGAGTTATATGCTTTGATCCGGGCTCTCACAAATTGGAAACACTAACTATGGCCCAACGAGTTTGTGATTCAGACCGATCACGAGTGCTTGAAGCACCTTCGGGACCAAGCTATGCTAAATAAGTGGCACGCCAAGTGAATTGAAGTTTTAGAGTCATTTCTTTGACTTATACAAAATGGAAAAGATATTGTGATAGCCAATTCCCTTTCGAGGAAGCATGTTTTACTTAATACTTTTCCTTCTAAATTGATTTGTTTTGAAAATTTAAAGACATTGTATCCCGAGCACCCTGATTTTGCCAACATCTTTGTGAGTGGAGGAGGAATAGGTTGACTACTCATTATTTTAAGTTTGATGGATTTTTGTTCAAGGGAAAACTATTATGTGCATCGATGAGCTCATAGTGAGAATTATTTGTGAGAGAGACACACAGTGGGGGAATTATGCGCCATTTTGGTGTCCGTAAAACCATGGGAATTCTTGAAGAACAATTTTATTGGCCAAACATGCAAAGAGATGTGACAAGAATTTATAGCCAATTTTTCGAATGTATACATGCTAAATCAAGACTCCTCCCACATGGTTTGTACACTCCTCAACCCACACACCAAGGACCATAGCTAGACATCTCAATGGATTTTGTATTGGGTTTGCCGAAGACCAAGAGGGTAAAATATAGCATCTTTGTTATCGTTTATTGGTTATCAAAGATGGCTCACTTTATCCCGTACAATAAATATGATGACACCTCCCATGTAGCATCCTTGTTTGTTGAAAATGTTTTGAGATTAAATGGGATCCCACAATCCATTGTAATTTATAGGGACTGCAAATTCCTTAGTCATTTTTGGAGAGCAATTTGGAGTAGGCTTAGAACCAAGTTGATGTTCTCAACTTCATGCCACCCACAAATCGATGGACAAACCAAAGTGGTTAATAGGACTTTAGGGTACATGCTTAAAGTTAAATTGTCCTAATGGGAAAAACACTTTCCTCTAGAGGAATTTTCTTATAATGATGTCATTAATAGCAGTATTGGCATGACCTTGTTCGAGGTTGGTTATGGATTTAACCCCCTTACCCTATTGGATCTAACTCCTTTGCATCAAGATGTGATTGTAAGTCTAGATGGAGACAAAAGATCCCATACTATGAAGAATTTACATGAGAAGCTATGGTTCAAACTTGAGAAGATGAATCAAGAAAAGGCAAGGAAATCCAACAAAGTAAGAAAGAAGATGAGCTGGGAACCCTGAGATTGGGTATGGGTGTACTTTTGAAAATTGAGTTTTTTTGGATAATCAAAAAGGGAAGTTGAAGTGAAGAGGATATAGTCTTTTACAAGTTCTAGAAAGAGTCAATGACAATGCATACAAATTGACCTCCCGCCAGAATATGAAGTACGTCCCATCTTTAAAGTGAGCATTCTCTCCCTATATGAAGAGGTGGATGAGGATGAAGTTTCAAATTTGAGGGAGAATTCTCCTTAAGAAAGAGAGGATGATATGAATATCCCCACCCCTATTCCTAGTACAAGGCCCTTCACACGAAGTAAAGCCAAAGACTACAAATACTAAAATGTATACTCATATATAAGGACGCTTTGGATGATTTCTTGAAGATGGAAAGACCTAATTTCATATGGAGGATATATTGGTAAAACATATCAGGGACCACATAGGAGATAGGAGAAAGAGGGGAGGCAAAGCCCGAATGGTTGGTTTTGAACGGTCAAGGAGATGAACCACCTGAACTAGGATGGTTCACCCAAACAGAACTGCCTAAAGCCAGGTAAAGTGTTTAAGAAACTGGATTATATGAAGGAGAGAATTTCACACAGTGGCATAAGATTCATTAGACAATTCATCCAATTCATAGGGCATTTCACCAAGGAGTAGATGATTCACCCAAGTTCCAGTTCCAACTGGTCATCTCCAAGTTTCATCCCATTTTACTTAGTGTAATTAAAACTATGAAGGCTAATCTTGTAATAAATACCTAGCACTATAAATAGGCTAAGTAGAGTTCATTTTTCTTAAACTTTGATGAATATTGATCACAAAATACTCTTGTTGAGTTGAGAAGATCTGGGTTGACAAGTTGTGTACAAACCTTAGTTTCTAGGGGCTTAGATTCCCTTTAGATCATCGTAAGAGTGTTGGTTTTTGGGTCGGATTAATCTAATGGGTTCTTAGGTTAGACAAACCCTTGAGTTCTAGCATGATTTCCTAACGGTTTGTCACATTATATTTATTTTTATTCCTTGTTGTTTACTTATTCGTTGTTAGTTTTTGCTTCAGTATCAACTATTATATCACCAGTGCTAGAACAAGTGTCTTGTAAGCTGGGTGGGTTGCTTGTACTACTGTAGACAAAGTGACCTAAGGTCCATTCCCAACTTATCTAGCTGTGGGGAAGTCCCTAAGAAGATGTTCGTGCTTATCACACTCGAAACAACCTTTAGAGGGTCACTGTTGAAGTCTTGAACTGACTGGCCACACCCATAATACTCTATACTAATCCTGCACTCTCTTGAATGATTCTTACCATACTTTGCATAGGTGGGGTAAGTTCGTCCTTCAATCTTAGTACCATGTGAAGCTGGTCTAACTGACTTAATTTGCCTTATGGCCTTGCACCCTGAGTAGGAACACTAGCTGATGAAAGGGTTGGAGCCCTGAAACTCCGTTGCTGCTGTTTGGGGACCACTACCCTTAGACTGGCTAAAATCTACTGAAACAATCCTTACCTTCTTACTGTGGAAGCTCTGGGTCATCTTGGTCTTATCCTCTTCTATTTATTCCAAGTGAACAATCAGTCGATCAATGTCTATTCCAATAAACAAAGTAGGTTCCCTCCCTACTTTTATCAATTGTGGGGAAAGGTGATACACATAAATGTCCATACGGTTATACATATCACAACCATGTCTGGGGTATAATTAGATAGTTGGGTGAACTTTATCCCATATTCAGCAACCATTCTAGATCCCTGCTCCAAAATTAAAAAATTTCTTATCTTCTTGCTTCTCGCTCTCTTTTCCTTAGGAAGCAACCTTTCCAACAAATCTATTTCAAATTTAACCTAAGTAGGAGAAGTTGCACCTGCCAGCTTATTCTTCTTCTATTGGTTAGACCAATATTGAGCCATATCTTTTAGCTGGTACATGCCCAAATCCAACCTATCAATCTCTGTTACCCTCATGATATCACAAACCCTCTTAACTTTCTTAATGAACCCTTCTAGGTCCTCTCCTACCTTAAAACCATAGAAGAACAAGGGTTGAATCAAGTGAAAATCCCTAACTTTCATCGTACCAACATCATGAACAACTGGTGGAATACCTTGAGCTACTACATATTGCTGAGTCTGAGCAACAATAGTCTAGGTGATCAAGTCCATCATGTTGTGAAACTCATCATTGGTGATATTCTGTGGCTCGAGAACTAGCAGGGTCTAATTCAGTTGTCTTTGGTTCCCAGTTTGACAAGAAGGTTGCTGGCATAGAGGCATGATTAGAAATGCGTAAAGCACGAGTCAGAAAAGAGTATTGAAGTTAAACCCAAAAGCAAGAAATATGACATAAAACAAAGGAAAATTTCCTAAATTTTAGTAGTCTCTGAGTTATAAGTGTGTCGCAACTCACACCCATAAAAGAGACTCAGCCTTACAACAACTTTCATACATCTTAGGACACTTGAACTAAAGCTCTGTTACCAATTTTGTACACCCCAGAGTTACCCCTGAGTGACACAAGGCATTCTTAGCCACTAATTCGCCTCATCAGCCTCAGATGAACCCCTGACTCATGCAAATTTCTAAACACTCACTCATTAGTGGAACCATAATACATAAAATAAAGTCTAAACTAGTAGTCATCTCACATATAAAAAATAATACTAAAAGGTATGAATACTCCAAATCAATACCACTACATCATGTGTCTGAAGACCTCTAAGTACTAAATTACTAGGCTACTAGGATAAATCTCCAACTAGCCTTAGAAAGAAATAAATGACTGTAGAAACAACTAGTATGTTCTGACAAGAAAAATCCCACAATAATAAAGTGTTCCCAATCCATAGGACCTCACTAATACTCTAGCAACTAAAGATAGTATACTGGGTCAACTTTGAGCGTAAGGATGGTTGGCCTGATCTATATGTGAAATTATGCTGCAAAAGAGTATATGATTAGTACATCAAACATACTGAGTAAGAGGGAAGGGGACAGTAAAAATAAATATTAACATGAATAATAATATGGTTTAAATGGACCATGATTAGGCTATGCAATACATGATCAAATCACAGTTCAAAATAACTATTCAAATAAAACTTAGTAATACTAACAGTGTAAGAATTAAGCTTCATCGCAAATAATAAGTAAGAAAATTCAAATGTCTGATGTCAATTTTTTGTGGGAGGTTCTATAACCGACGTATAATACCAAGTGAGTAGACATGGTATTCAAAAACTACAAGCTAAAGAGAGTAGTACCTTGCTCTGCCACAGTCTCAGTACCTAACAAGTAACATAGTGGATCTAATTAAGTCGGGTCTATCATAATAAATTTTTTTAGGAAATATGTCATCCTATTAAGGGAAACATAGATATGGGATTGGGTCTTTCAACCTAATTCTCTCGGTGCTAATACTACTCCTAAAACATACATTGCTTGTTACTAGATGATAACGCTCAAATTACACTTTCTTTTGAAGTATAAGAGATCATTTGTCAAAATATAGAACCCAACTAGGTTGGGGTCGATCCCATAGGTAATAGGTTGTCGGGTATATTCCCAACAAGAGTAGCTAATAGTTAGTTCTTGTTTCTAGCGACAAATAGAAAGTAAAAAGGGGGGATTTATCGTATCGCAATAATTGTTGTTACTGTTAGTGATTATCGATTGACTCAAGTGTATCATTGATCTGGGTTGACATTCACCAAGGCTCAACCAACCTTTGGATTATAATCTTTACACAGTTGCATAATATTTCCTAAACGTAGAGTTACATACAAACACAATGCTATTTACTTATGTGTTTCTCAGCCTCTAATCCTAAATAAATTATTTTTATACTGGGTTAGGGATGTGAACAAGTGCATTGTATTTGTTGTTTTAACTCAAGATGATTACTCTTGCTATAGTAGAGCCATTAGATGAGGGTTAATGCCCTGAATCTCTTAGCATAATCTTAAATCCTAGTTTTATCCACAGGGTTAGTGCTAGTTAAACCTAGGCTTGTTCTAGTGTTTACAACCACTAAAAGTCATTTATTACATAGAGATTATGTTCATACAATGGACTAGATGTAACAACCATATGTATATTACAATCCTAATGTAGTTTAACTTATGGTTCCCATAACCCTAGGGTTGGGGTTTAGCTCTCTAAATATTTCTCTCTCTAAAATATATGTAAGTTGTTCTAACACTGTTCTAATTTTGCCTTTTATAGAACATGGGTGTAAGTACAATAACAGAAACTCGGACTAGGCCTTCATTTACCTTAGGAAAAATATGAGACGAGTCGCCTGGTAATAGACTGACTATCTGGTCTTTCATCTGTCACCTCCCATTTCCAGTGACCTTTGCACCAGACAGCACCCTTTGGGCGAACCGTCTCCTGATAGATTGATCATCTGTTGGGACCGCCTGGATCTTATTCTTAACTAGTGAAGCATTGGATAGATGGTACTCTCAGACGAGTCATCTTCCTTCATAAGTTTCATTTTTTCCATCTCCTGTTTGAGTTGATTTATCCAATGTTATTTTTGTTGGGCGGCTAGGTTAGATGGTTCGTCTGGTGTTAGGCGAATCATCCATTATGTAAAAATTGCCTTTTTCTGTACGATTGCTTCAAACTTCCTCATATTGACTTAAACGTGTAAATACTCTATAAAGAAGTTAAGAAACACTGTCATCACTCAAGAACATGCTCTATTTTTTGGGTTTTAAGTGCCCAATGTGATGTAAAATACTGTCACATCAGCACCCTCAACCTAAAACATTTGCTTGTCCTCGAGCAACAACAGAACTAGTACATATCAAACACTTAAAACACCCCTAGTACATAATTTATCTCAGCAAAATCATTCATTGGGCCTCATATCATATCAGCTAACTGCATCTACTCATACATTGCGACTTTTCTGAATGACACTTTGAAAGACCTTTCACAAGGCTTATATCCCCTACACTACTACATTAGTTTATATAAAATTGATCAAAGTATCAACTTGTTTTTCACAACAATGAAGTCGCACACACAATGAAATTTTATTTTATATTGGGACTAGGAAAGTATCTTCTCACACTCAGAAAGAAATCAAATTGTATACACAATAACCATAGGCTTTCCCTTATCAATTACAACCTAGTGTTCAATAAGATGACATGAATCACGTAAGGACTTTGTTCGACTTATAATATCAGTTTGAGTGTTGCTCGGGTATGATTTGGGATCTTAGTGACTAACTCAACTTGTTCAGTTACCCTTCTTTTCTTATTCCGTCATTATTTCCTTTACAATCTTTTTTTCTTTAACACTTGACCTTGAGTTCCTTTTTTATACAACATAAAATCTTCCCATTTTTCTTTCTTTTTCTTTTCGTTTCATGATTTGTCTTTTGATTACTTTTTCCAAAATTGTTGATTACCATTCTTTTGTAAGAGAATGGCTCAGGTAGCCACCCTCAACCTAAAGTTAAACTTAGGTTGAAGACATATTACTCACTACCGAATCAAGGGTAGACATAAAAAGGTCTAACTTGGAAACTCATTAATTGGTTGGTGACTCTTTTAGGGCTTTAGTGACTTATCAAAGAAGGCTTAGGATAATTTTCATATTAGCCTACTTTCAACTTAGTTACAATTTGAAGCGGGCAAGTTCTAGATATCATATACACAATAGATTACACAAAATCACTTTCCCACACTTGCAAATATATACTTTTTTCAATTCAAACTCGTTAAGCAGATAGTATAGAGAGATACAAATATAATAGTAACACCCTTACTATCCTACAATTATGGAATAAAATGCAATCAACATTTGATTGTAACTAATAAAATAACTGAATTTTGAAATTGCTTATATACATGGGTATTAATGTTTAACGAAGTACATCAAAATCAGTAAATAATCCAAACATGTCAGGTCTCCTAGATAGCATGCATGAGGGAAAAGAATCTAGTAACAAAAACCCTCAGACGTATCAAAACTACCAAAAACAAGGTACACCCCCTCCCACACAGAAACGGTGCATTGTCCCCAACGCACAACAGATAAAAGTTCTATAAAAATGGAAAGATAAAGTATACCTCAAGGATAGTAAGAGTTTGCCTCCCAATAGCGATTTATTTAATGTTGTGGAACGACAAAGTTTGCATGTGCTTTCTTAGACCTTTTTAAGTAGAATCTTCTCTAAAAAGTGCAGTCCCAATAGACTAGTGGAATTTCTTGAGGTGCTACCCATTAATTTAAACCTACTATGCTTTTCATTTTCTACTTATACGGCTCTTGATGGAAAAAAATATTGTGATAAGGTATGGGCCAGACCATTTGGACTTTAGCTTTCCTAGGAATAGTTGCAAACGTGAATTAAATAGCAACACCAGATCTCCTGGGTTGAACTCCCGCTACTCAATCTGTTGATCATGATACTTCTTCATTCTGTCCTTGTATATTTCTACCCTTGCATAAACCTTGGTACAAAATTCATCCAATTCATTAATTTGGTCCAGTCGTAGCTTGGCAGTAGCATCACAATCCAAATTTTCCCTTATTAGGGCCTAAGTGCCTTGCGTTCAAGCTCCATGGGAAAATGGCAGGATTTCCCATACACCAGTTGAAAAGGAGACATATCTAGTGGAGTTTTAAAGGTAGTTCTGTAAGGCACAAGGCATCATCCAGCGTGCATACCAATCTGTTCTGGTAGCATTTACTATATTAGCAAGGATTTACTTGATTTCTTGATTGGACACCACAACCTTACCACTAGTTTAAGGGTGACATGGTGTTGCCACCTTGTGCTGCTTCACCCCATATTTGGATAGTAACTCTCAGAATGCTTTATTATAAAAATGCGAGCCACCATCACTAGTGATCACTCTTGGGGTACCAAATTTAGTAAAGATGTTTCTTATCAAAAAAGCCATAACCCTTTTTCCTTCGTTGTCCGTAGGAAAACAGCCTCAACCCATTTTGACACATAATCAATAGCCATTAGGATGTAGCTTTGACCATAGGAGCTGACAAAGAGTCCCATGAAGTCGATTCCCCATACATCAAAGAGCTCAACTTCTAGGATGAAGGTCAACGACAGTTCATGTTTGTGTGAAATAGCTCCTTCATTTGCCATTGCCGACTAGTTCGTACAAACTCATATGCATCACGATAATAAGTAGGTAAAAATTAATTGCACTATAAGATTTTTTGTGTAGTCCGGGCACTCCCGTGTTGCCCTCCAATTGGCGATGAATGACATGTTTCAAGGATATATCCCATTGCTACTTTTGGGACATACCGTCGGATCATACTGTCTGCACATAACATGAATAAGAAAGGCTCATCCCAAAAGTAGCATTTGGAATTATAGAGGAATTTGTGTTTATCATGCCAGTTCAGTCCCTTTGGTATAATATTGTTGACTACATAATTTTATAGTTTGCATACCATGGGTCTTTATTTAATTCAACATCCAAGACTCTCTCATTAGGTAAAGAATCTTTAATTTCTGCATACATCTTTTCTCTCCCATCTGCTTCTAGTCTCGAAAGATGGTCAAC
Source organism: Withania somnifera (assembly GCA_039654485.1). Classification (NCBI taxonomy): domain Eukaryota; kingdom Viridiplantae; phylum Streptophyta; class Magnoliopsida; order Solanales; family Solanaceae; genus Withania; species Withania somnifera. The sequence continues at coordinate 5,337 of JBDJHY010314147.1, read as the reverse complement.
CAGTTGGTTTTCACACCCCTTTTGGTCTATTACTCAAAATCAAATTCTTGTTAAAGCAATATCCAGAGGATCAACCAAGGTTTAGCACCTATTTTATACATGAGATACCTTAGAGTGGCATGGTCAATGTGCATAACCACTTTGGTTCCCAACAGGTACTATAAAAAATTTTCAAATCCATAAACCACAGCCAGCAGCTCTTGCTCAGTAATAGCGTAGTTATTTTGAGCCTCATTTAGAACCTTGATGGCATAATTGATATGATGAAAATATTCTCCCATTTTTTCCTAAGTACAGCTCCCAGTGCTACATCGCTAGCATCACACATCAAGTCAAAAGGATCTAGCCAATTTGGTCCCACCATGATTGGTCTAGTGATCAACCATTTCTTGAGCCATTAAAGGCTTCCAAGCATGCTTTATTGAACACAAAATTTATCTATTTCTCAAGGAGATTGAATAGATGGAACATAATTTTGGAGAAGTTTATAATGAACCTCAGATAGAAACCAACGTGACCCAAGAAGATTCTCACCCCTCTTATAGAAATTGGTAGTAGTAGATTTTAAATCACATTTACTTTTGATTTATCCACCTTGATACCTTTCTTGAAAACCTTGTACCCCAAGACGATACCCTCTCTGACCATAAAGTAGCACTTCTCCTAATTCAGGACATGACTTACCTTAATGCATCTTTGTAAGGCATTAACTAAATTAGTTAGGCAATCCTTGAAAGTGTCACCCACTACAGAAAAGTCATCCATGAATACCTCCAGAGTGTCCACCATATCAGACAACATAGACATTATGCACCTTTGAAACATAGCAGGAGCATTGCATAATCCAAAGGGCATATGTTTAATAGCAAATGTGCCATAGGGACATGTAAACATTGTATTTTATTTATCTTCAGCTATTATAGCTATCTGTTTATAACCAAAATAACCGTGTAAGAAATAATACCAGCCCTGAACAACTAAGCGATCTAGTATTTGATCCATAAATGGCATAGGAAAATGGTCCTTTAGAGTAGTACCATTCATATTTGGATAATCCATACAGATCCTTCACTCGGTCATCGGCCGCTGTAAGACTAGCTCCTTTCTTTCGTTCATTACCACTGTTATTCCTCCATTATTTGGTACGTACTGAACTAGACTTACCCATTTCCTATTTGTAATTGGGTATACAACCCCTACATCCAACCATTTGATAATCTCCTTTTTTACCACCTTTTGCATAGGTAGGTTAAGTATCTTCTGTTGCTCTCATCTGGGTACACTATCTACCTCTAATTCGATATGGTGCAGGAAAATACTTGAAGGAATATCGATAATATCAGCAATCATCCATCCAATCACTTTCCTGAACTTTTTCAAAATATGGACCAGGGTTGTGACCTGCTGTTCTACTAACTGTGAAGAGATGATGACTAGCAAGGTGTTTTTAGCTCCCAAAAAGGCATACCATAAAGAGTCCAGGAGTGCTTTGAGTTCCAGAGTTAGAGGTTCCGTAATGGATGGTTTTGCTAGCGGTGATAGCCTATGTAGTAGGTCCAGGTCAAGCTTCCTAGGCTCATAGAAGTACGACCCCACCCCAGCTAAGGCATTCATAGTTTTTGTATATCCCTCTATGCTTTCATCATCACAATTCATCACTACTGCTGCCAATAGATCAAGAAAAAAATTCTCATCAACCATGGGTTCTTTGAGTTCCACCTATTCAGACTCAATAAAAGAAACTACACTCATATCCCTTAGCTACTTCATGGATTGGCATATCTTGAATGTCACTTCTTCATCATTTAATTGAAATTTTATCTCACCTCTTTCAACATCCACTAGAGCTCTTTCGGTTACTAAAAATGGTCTACCCAGGATGATGGTACCTTGAAATCAACATCACAATCAAGGTTAAAAAAGTCTGTCGGAAAGATGAGATAGTTTACTTTAACCAGAACATCAAATAAAATACTTATTGGTCTTTTGACTGACCGGTCTGCCATTAACAATTGTATAGTAGTCATTTTGGGGGGCCCCAAGCCCAATTCTTGTGGATTGCCAACGGCAACAAGTTTATGCTTGCTCCTAAGTCACACAGTGCTCGAGAAAAATAAAAGGTTCCGATGGTACATGGAATAGTGAATGCTCCCGGGTCTTCCTTCTTTTGTACCAAAGACCAGGAGGATATAGCCCCACAATGATGGATGTCATCGTCAGGCCTAAAGATGATGGTTCTTTTCTTGGTTACCAACTCCTTCATGAATTTAGCATAACCTAGAATTTTTTCAAGTGCTTCCACCAATGGGACATTAATTGATAGTTGCTTCAATATGGTCTTAAACTTCTAAAAGCGTCCATCCTCTATTTTCTTTCTTATTATTTGAGGGAAGGGAGGTGGAGGTCGAGGAATTTCAATTACTCTTTCAGTATTTGTTTTACTCATGTCAAGTACCGAGCTTTTCACTTCTTGGAGTACAATTTCTTTTGATTCATCCAAACTTGCTTGTATGTTTGGCGGTTCTATTGCCCTAGCCCTTTCTTTGACTGGTTCAAGATCTACTAACAACTTACCGTTGTGTGTGGTAATAGCCATACAATGGTTATGCCCCTTAGAAGTGGATGCCTGCGTACTTCCATCTGATGGTTCAAGAAGGTGGACATCTGTCCCATCTAAAATTCTAACTTTTTTATTGACATTAAATGTGATTCAGCCATTTGATCAATAGTTAAAATCTTCTTTCTTATAGTATCTAATATTTTACCGAATGATTTAACTTTTTGTAATACCGTGGCCAACATTTCTTCCACCCTTAATGTATCTGTTGCTTCCTTTTGCTGCCCTGGCTGCCAATAACCCCAACTCTTTCTCTTTTCAAAGGTGTCATTATGCTTCCAATTAGTGGGTGCTCTATTACGATAATCACCTCTCCCTTGAAATTTTCTTTTGCTCAGGTTCTAACATTAGGTTCCCTAATGGAAACCCCCCCCCCCTCCCACCTAATATTTTGCATATATCTAGCCTCTTTTTCAAAGTTTGATTCAATATTATTGTACTCACTTTCTTCATGAGAAGTAAATGCTTTCACTTTCCTATAACTACCTCCTAGAAATTGTTTCAACATCAGATCAATTTGTGTCTTAAGATGTGCCATATCTAGGTCTTGTTCATCCTCTCTTTGGCTTTTCTCCGCTGACATGACATCACTCTTAGCCCTACCAGATATTTTAGACTCTCTAATGTGCCATCCTCTTGTGTTCTTCGTTACCGTGTCGAACACTTGGGACCTTGTGCATAGGTGAGCGACATGTAGGACCCTCCATCGATTCTGTCCCCAGCCAATTTTGAAGGAGCATTCAGCACAAGATAAAATGTTTCCTTCAGGTAGTTATTTCCCAGTCCATGTGTGGGGAATTGCTTGATCTTCTTGTTAAAGCATAGCCATACATCATGAATAGACTCATCAGGCTTCTGCCTGAAGTTTGTTATTTCATATATTAGCACCAATATTTTGGAAGGGGGAAAGAATATTTCTAGGAAAGCCTCTTTCAGTTTTTCCCAATTTGCAACAGAGTGGGGTGGTAGATCGTCGAGCCATATAGTAGCTTCTCCACTCAGTGATAGCGGGAAAATCCTTAACCTGATAGTGTTTTGGCTCACTCCAGGCAAGTTGTATGACTTGCAGATGGCTGTGAAATTCTTCACTTGCAAGTTTAGGTCCTCACCAGCAACTCCTCGGAACAGGCCTTTCATCGTCAACAACTAAATCATTGTGCTGGTGATGTTGAATTTGCTGCCTGAGGCTAATGGGGTAGAATGATTATACCGGTTGCCCCAGACCCATAAAGTTTTGTATCCTTATCATCCACATACACCTCATATTTTCTTATAGGTTGAGGTCTGTGGGGTGCATTTGGAAAGTTTGCATGTTTTGCATCTGTAGGTTGTTCTGCAAGACTAGATAGAACGACATTATCAGGCCTATTCATTCTCAAAAAGGTTCGTGATATCTCGGGATCAAATTGAAATAAGGTGTTTCTTTGCTTTGAGTGTTTATATTAACTACCTATGACCTGTAGTAGACAAAAACAACAAAAACATGAAAACTATAAATAAACCTAACTAACAGTCACTATACTTAGACTTCACCAAAAGCCTTATACCCTTGCAACGGCGCAAAAATTTCATATCGCTCAAATTACACTTTCTTTTTGAAGTATAAGCGATCATTTGTCAAAATATAGAACTCAACTAGGTTGGGGTCGATCCCATAAGGAATAGGGTGTCGAGTATATGCCCAACAATAGTAGCTAATAGTTAGTGCTAGTTTCTAGCGATAAATAAAAAGTAAAAAGGGGATTTATTATATCGCAATAATCATTGATACAATCAGTAATTATAAATTGAGTCAAGTTTATCATTGACCTAGATGCTCACCAGGGCTCAACCAACTTTTGAAATGTAATCTTTACACAATTTCATAATCTTTCCTAAACATAGAGTTACGTACAAACACAATGCTTGCTATTTACTTAAGTGTTTCTCAACCTTTAATCCTAAGTAAATCTCTTTTACACTAGGCAAGGCATGTGAACGAGTGCATTGTATTTTTCGTGGGAACTCAAGACGATAACTCTTTCTATAGCAACAACCATTAGACGAGGGTTAACGCCCCGAATCTCTTAGCATAATCTCAACTCCCATTTTTATCCACAGGGTTAGTGCTAGTTAAAGCTAGGCATTTTCTAGTATTTGCAACAACTAAAAGTCATTTATTACCTAGAGATTATGTTCAAACAATGGACTAGATGCAACAAACTTATGTAGATTACAATTCTAATGTAGTTTAATCCATGGTTCCCACAATCCTAGGATTAGGGTTTAGCCCACCATTGATATCATCCTACAATAATGAAATCGTAAAGTATAGAATAATATACTGCAGAAGTAAACTTTCAATTGATTGTAGAAAATTGATCAAAGGAATTCAACACTTGTGTTCTTGAATAATATAGGCATCAAACCCTAAAATCTCAAGTATCTCTATATATTTCTCTCTCTAAAATATAGGTAAGTTTTTCTAAAACTGTGCTAACTTTTCCTTTATAGATCATGGATGTAAGTGCAATAATAAAAACTTGGACTGGGCCTTTATTTAGCTTAGGAGAAACATGAGATGAGTCTCCTGGTGATAGGCATACCATCTGGTCTTTCATCTATCACCTCCTATTTCTAGTGACCTTTGCACCAGATGACAACCTTTGGGTGAACCATCTCCTAACAGATGGATCATCTGTTGGGACTGCTAGATCTTGTTCTTAACTAGTGAAGCATTG
>JBDJHY010314042.1:0-17100 GCA_039654485.1 Withania somnifera | reverse complement strand
CAATCTATCCCTCATCCATTTTCCCTATCCCATTCCAAACATTTTTCAAAGATGTGGGAAAAATCAGTGTCCTCGGGGTAGAATGTCTTTAAAATTTCAAAACCCATCAACTTAGAAGACAAAGTATTTATTAAAACATGCTTCCTTGAAAGGGCATCGGCCACCATATTGTATTTTCCATTTTTTTAATGAATCTCATAAGGGAAAGACTCTAGAAACTCAATCCACTTGGCATGCCTTCGATTTAGATTACCTTGGGCCTCAAGGTGTTTCAAGGACTCATGATAAGTACGAATCACAAATTCCTTGGGCCAATATTAGTTTTTTCAATTTTTGAGAGCCTGGATCAAAGCATATAACTCAAATATAAGTTGAATAATTGAGGGTGACACCTTTAAGATTTTTACTAAAGTAAGCAATGTGTTTTTGGACTTGCATTAAGACGTCTCTAATGCCTACTTTACTAGAATCACATTTAGCCTCAAAAGTCTTATCAAAATCGGGTAATTGCAACAAAGTAATGGAACTAAGAATGACTTTTAATGTCTGCCTTTGCTTATTCAGCACCCTACATAAAGGGTTTATCCTTTTGGATCACCACAGTTAGAGGTGTAACATGATTCTAAAACCCTGAGCACACCTTTTATAAAAACATGCCAAGGCATGGAAGATTCTCACATCCATAATAGATTTAGGGGTTGTATAAGATTTTATAGTGTCAATTTTTTCATTGCCTCCACACCTCTTGAACATACAAAAATCCCCAAGAATATAACCACATAAACACAAAAAGATCATTTCTCAAGATTGGCATACAATTGTTTATTTCTAAGCACATTATTGTCACGACCTAAAATTCGAGTCATGATGGCGTCTACAATCCTCCGGTAGAAAGGCCTGAACCTATAGCCCGAAACTACTCACCATGGGACGTAAACACTCATAATTAGCAAAATCAGCAACAAAACATGACCAAATATATACAATAGGGGAGAAGAAGTAAATATTTACAAACCGAATCCCAAAACCTGGTGTCAATGGCACATGGAGCTACTAAATAGATTATCCAAAACAAGAATATATACAAATAGAGACCCTACAAAGTAATACACTACACAAGGCTATTTATGAAAAAAACTAAAGCAGACTAAATATCATGGAAGCCATGATCAGCTCGAACATCAAGCTCATCGTAGTCTCCAAAAATGAGTAGTATCTATCCAACACCACCTCTGCGTCTCTGATAACTCCACTGGTATTTACACCATGAAAATGGTACATAAATGCCTCATGAGTCCAAACATAGGTACCTAGTAGGCATCATAGGTCGACTGGGCTAAAATAAAGTACAAGTAAGAAATAGCAAGGAAGGTAAAATTGGTCAATGTTAGTAAGAAAGAAGAAATAAAATAACTATTAATACAGTAAGGGGAAAAAAGATTCGAAATGTAACAAAGACCAACACAATCTAAGTATAGAACTATATAGGAGATTAGAAATACATCCAATGCATAATGGCACTAACCACTACCCGTACCCAAAATCAATGTAAACGGAGTGTACATAGACTCCTCTAAGAGCCAATATTGATGCGAACATAAATATACCAAAAGTAAAATAAGCAAAGTGAAAATGTAACTAAGTGAAGATAGGATATAAGAAAAAAAACCTACCTAACACCCCACCCCGTCGGTAGGCACAAACCACACAAAAAACCCATCGTGACTCCCCTTTAAGCTTGGTGAGCATAAACAATATGAGAATGAATGCATGGGGTTGCTGAAAAACTAAATCTAATCAATACAAGCTAGTAAAAAATCCTTATGGTACTTGACCCTTAGTGCCAAATCCAAACCAAAACATAGGGTCCTTTGCCCTTAAAGTCCAAATACAACCTGAAACATAGGGTCTTTGACACTTAGTGCCAAATCCATATTGAAACATAGGGTCCTTGACCCTTAGTGCCAAATACAAATAGAAACATGGGGTCCTTGACCTTTAGTGCAAAATCCAAACAAAATCATGGGGTTCTTTACCCTTAGTGCCAAATACAAATTGAAACATGGGGTACTTGACCCTTAGTGCCAAATACCAAACTGAAACATGGGTCCTATAAAATTGAAAAAATAGGCTCGTAACATACCCTGAAGAACCTGAGCTGTACTATCAAACTGCCCATTAATCTGTGGGTGAAAAGATGTACTCAAAGAAACCTCAGTACCCAACTCTCTCTAAATCGACCTCTAAAACCGAGAGGTAAACTATGTGCCTTGATAAGATATAAGAGATAATGGCACACCATGAAGCCTAACAACCTCACGAATATACAAGTCAATCAATCTCTCCGCTTCTCAAGTCAAGGACATCGAAAGAAAGTAAGCTGATTTAGTCAATCGATCCACGATGACCTAACTACATTCATGGTCCCTACAAGTATAGGAAAGGACAAAAAAAGTCCATGGTGAGCCTCTCCCACTTCCACTTAGGAATAGGGAGTCTCTGCATCTCACCCTCTATATTTAATGCTCAAACTTTACGTATTAACAGTTCAAACACTGAGACACAAAGGATGCTATAGCTCTCCTCATACCCTACCACCAATAATGCTACCTCAAATCGCGGTACATCCTTACAGTACCCATATGAATAGAGTACCTAGTGTAGTGAGCCTCACACAACAATGTTTGAATCTGGTCACCAATCCTTTAAATGACTTGGAAGACTTAGACCCATAAAACGTAATTGTATTCTAATGTAGCCCACTAAAATCACCATGCAAAACTCTCTCATTCCTTACACTAAGAGGGGATCCTCATAATGACGCTGGGGAGTCTAATCAAATAAGGATAATCTGGAAATAACATGGGAAACAAACCTCTCTGGCACTAAAAGATCCAACCTGAAAAACATATTGGCCAAGGACCGAATGTCCCAACAGAACAACCTGTCTGAGGAAGAAATAAAAGCTAGGCTACCCATACCTTCACCTTCCATCTCAAGGCATCAAAATCCACATTATCCTTTCCCGAATAATAAAGAATGTTCATATCGTAGTCCCTTAGGAGATCAAACCACCTCTGTTTCCTCAAGTTAAGCTCCCTCTGACTCAGAATATACTACAAACTATGGTTATCAATGTAAATATCGAATAGAGTTCATATAGGTAGTTCCTCTAGATCTTGAGCACGAAAACTACCATCATAGACTCCAATTCATAGGTGGGGTAGTTGTGCTCATGATCCTTCAACTACCTCGATGCATAAGATAATACATGACCCTGATGCATCAAAACACAACCAAGTCCAACACCCGAAGCATCACAATATAATGTATAAGGCCTATCAAGAAAATCCTGCAACTGAACACTTAACTCTCGAAGCTCATCTGGGTCCATACAGTAATGAGGAATAGAAATGGGCTTAGTGCCAGGCTCAACCTCAATAGAAAAGTCTATATCATGCTCGATTGGGAGGTCACATAAATTGGTAGGGAATACATAAAAAATCACTAACTACCATCGCCGACTAAAGGGAAAGACTCAACATTGACATCTCTAACATAGGTAAAATATTCATAAAAATGTCGAGCAATAAGTTTATGGGCCCGACAATAAGAAATAACCCAAACTAAAGAACGGCTATTGGGAACACGCCATACTATTGAAGGTGGACCAATAACAGACAAGGTCACGGTCATGGCATAACAATCCAGGACCGCATGATAGGAGATAATCAGTCCATGCAAACATCATATAAAACTATAACATATCCAACTCAATTAAATTAGCCGAGTAAAATGACCCTGAATATTCACCAGACACGACCTATATACCTTATTCACCTCTAGTGATGCGCCTACTAGGGTGGATACACTCAAGGGTATAGGTAACTTCTTATTAGAAGCACCTAACCACAAAGTAAAGTACACAAACACATAAGATAAGGTGGATCTTAGATCAAATAAGGTCAAGAAGAGTACCCAAGAACAGAAAATATACCAGTGACAACCGCATCTGAGGCCTCAGCTTCCATCCTAACTGGAATGGCATAAAGCTGACACTAGCCCCCGCCGTGCTATAAACCAAAATCTCTACCTTTAGCCCCTGCTCCCCTAGCTCCCTGCATGGCTGGTAGCCCATCCCCAACTAATAGCTGTATTTGAAGTGGCGGGAAGGCACAAATATAGCTGGAATGGCCCCTCCCCGAGGACAATCCCAAGCAAAGTGTCCCCTATACCACACTCCAACCAACCCTCCATAAAATAACCTTTGGGGACCTTGAGGAGGCCTCTAGAAAAGTAACCTTCCCCTCTACACTCATAACAACTATCCTCGCCTCTGGTCTGACAATGGGGTCCCTCAACATACCTTGTGAAACTGAAAACTGGTCCCCGACGGGCTGGCTACTCGACCTACTGCTGGAAGTCTGAAGGTAGGCCAGATATGGTCAGCTAGTCTAGAACCTATGCTAATACCACATCCCCCGCAATTGGACCCCAAAAAACCGCTCTAATGGAGCTACCACTTCTCGTTGCCCATTTGGGACTGGCGAGCTAAAGCCTCCATACTATGGGTGTTGTCTGCAACATCCAATAATGATCTATGCAACACCAACAGCCCCTTAGCTTGACTCTAAAGGTCCAACCTCAGCCCATATGTAAAGAAGCAACTTCACTCCTCCTCCGTAGGTAGTAAATCCCCCATATTCCTGGATAGATCAATAAAGCGGGCCTCGTACTTTGAAATAATCATGGTACCCTGATCAAACCCACAAACAGAGTCTTCAATGACTCATGGGTGATCATAGGCACATACTAGGCCATGAAGGTCTCCCAAAATTGTCCCTAAGATAGTGGGGCTAACCCTGGTGGCCTACGACCCCTGAACACTCGCCACCACTAACTAGTGGTACCCTCTAGAAGATAGGAAGAAAAATCATCCCTATTTGTATCCAGTAACTCCAGGTTCCTCAAATGCTCTTCTTATATTACAATAAATTCATGGGGTTCCTGCCACTATGGTCCCGAGAACCTGGTTAGGGAAATCCATAGGAAATGATCTAACATTTTTCGCACCTCAAATACGAGTGAAGAAGGAACTGACACTAGTATAGGTGCTGTAGAAATAAGAGTCTCAAATGGAACATTCAGTGGCACTAGCGGTACAACTGGCACTGTGGATAATGGGGGAGGTGGTGCACCCTGTTACACTCCCTTAGCAGATGAATAAGGTCTATCCTTCGATGCCTCATTGAGCATCTATAACATCTACCATAAAGATCTCTAAAACTGGTAGGTGGTGGTTTTCCAAATAGTTGTGGTGTGCAGGAGATGACAGCGGCTGTTTAGTGGATAGGGTAGAAACAACTGGCTGAGCATCACCCTAATCCCACTACTGATCTACTGCAGGAAGGTCTCGATCTATGGACGAACCACGGGTATGCACCATCTATGAAAGAGTGAAGCCAAGGCAAGTTTTTAGAAATGGGATGAGTGTTAATGCACGATAAGAATCAAGAAATGAATGCTTTCCTAAGGCACCCAGTAGCCTCCTAAATATTGGATGCAGATGTCAATGCACTGATTTGCAGGACTCTACTAGGTACTTGCTCCAATGCCAAAGAGATAGGTGAACCTAGGCTCTGATACCACTTTGTCACAACCCAAAATTCCAGTCTTGATGGCATTTACAACCCTCCGGTAGACAAGCCTGATCCTACAGCTCGGAGCTACTCTTGCCATAAACACTCATAATCATTAAAACTAATAATGACATAACCAAATATATACAATAGCGGAGCAGAAGGAAATATATACAACTCAAATCCCAAAACTTGGTGTCAGCGGCACATGTAGCTACTAATAAAAGTATCCAAAAGAAGAATATATAAAAATATATCCCCAACAAAGTAATATACTACCAAGGCCTACTATGAACAAAATAAAGTAAACTAAACAACATGGAATCCATGATCATCTCGAATGTCAAAGCTTACCATAATCTCCATAAATCAACAATATCTATCCATCACTTTCTCGCCGTCTTTGATAACCCCTACCGGTATCTGCACCACAATAAAGGTATATAAGTGCAACATGAGTACCAAACACGGTACCCAGTAGGCATTATAGGCCAACCGGGTTAAAATAAAGTACAAGTACAAATAGTGAGGAAAGTAAAATAGGTTAATGATAGTAAGAAAGCAGAAATAAACTAACTAATAATATAGGAAGGGGAAAAAAGAGTAAAAGTTTAACTACTACCAATGGGGTCTAAGTACAGAACTATATAGGAAATCAGAAATATGGTCATCGCATTAGGGCACTAAACACTACCCGTAAAACCCAAAATTGATGTAAAGGGATCATACCTGGACTCTAGCTAAGAGCGAATACTAATGCAACCATAAATATACCACAAGTAAAATAAGCAAACAACAAATGTGACTAAGTGAAGATGTTAGATAAACACACAAAACCCTACTTGACGCCCCATGCCATCGGTAGGCACAAATAGCTTAACATACCCACTGTGACTCCCTACTTAAGCCTGGTGAGCACAAACAATGTGATAATAATGCATGGGGGTGCTAAAAAAGTAAACCTAATCAATACCGGCTAGTACCAAATTCCTGGGGTACTTGACCCTTAGTGCCAAATCAAACCAAAACTTGGGGTCCTTGTCCCTTAGTGACAAATCCACCCGATAACTAGGGTCCCTAACCCTTAGTGCCAAATCAAAACTGAAACATGGGTTCCTTGACCCTTAGTTCCAAATCCAAATCGAAATATGGGGTCCTTGACCCTTAGTGATAAATCTAAACCGAAACATGGGGTCTTTGACCCTTAGTGCCAATCCAAATTGAAACATGGAGTCCTTGACCCTTAGTGCCAAATCCAAATGAATACATGAGGTCCTTGACCCTTAGTGCCAAATCAAAACCAAAAATGGAGTCCTTGATCTTTAGTGCCAAATTCCAAAGTGAAACATGGGGTCCTTGACCCTTAGTGCCAAATCCAAACTGAAACATGGGGTACTTGACGCTTAGTGCCAAATCCAAACTGAAACATCAGGTCCTTGACCCTTAGTTCTAAATCCAAACCAAAACATGGGGTCCTCGACCCTTAGTTCCAAAACCAAACCAAAACATGGGGTACTTAACCCTTAGTTCCTAATACCGTGGGTCTACACCAGATCAGTTCCACAAGTACCCTTTGAGTAATAATATATCATTTGTGATAGGTAAAACCTCTTTTTCTATTATACATGAAATTAGCGCCATGCCACAGGGTGATCGTGGAATACATATAAGTATAAGTAAGAAAATCTCCATTTTCATTAGTTATTAAGCTAGGAAAAAACCTCTAATTTTAATTGGTTAATTGAGAATATAAAGCTACAACAGCCCCGGGGCGCGTCTGCTCAATCTACTAAAAGTGACAATGTAAGGATGCACGATTGTGACACAACAAAGATAAAAGACAAATACAGGAGGAACTAAAAAACTAGGATCAGCCAAAGGCAACCAGCTAAAAACTCATCTCACTCGCTTGTCATAAGGGCTCAAACATCTCCAAAAGATCTAAGGTCGCCCCTGACAAGACTAGGAAAATTATATAACCCACACCTTTTACGTCCCTCCACAGGACCCTCTAAAGCTAGTAAAAAGTAAAAATTTATCTAAACTCAGGCGATCAACCTAAAAACCACCCACACAGCTAGCCATATCAACAAGCACAATAAAATATCCCATTCTATAAGGAAAGTAAACCTACCATAACTGGGCGCTGGAGAATATCCTCAAAAAGTGTGCAACAAGGGCCTGAAGCTCTAATCACAATCAAAATCAATTGCAACTGTCAAATTAAGAGTGTAGGGATTGAAACATGAAAAGATGAGACCCACATTGCTAATTGCAAACTTGGTAAAAAAAGGGCCTGAACAGGCCTCGTAGCCTAGAAAAATAAACTAAAAATACCGGTGCGAAGCCCTCAACTCATGGAACACATGGCCAAAATTAAGCTTTAAATGATAAAGGATGGGGGAGAATTTAAGTTGAAAGTGAAGGTAATAAATGTTTTTAGAAGTGCTAAAAGGAAAGGAAAATGAAGATCACCCGGAAGGAACTCGGAAAAAGAGGTCACACACCTTACCTAAGAGCTCCTATCCCCTTTTCCTTGCTCGAACTTACTAAAACTCATCTTCTAAGCATGGATATGGAGGTTATTTTGCTAAATAAGTTACATGAAATGAAGGGGATGAGCCCTTTTAAAATCTGCCGCATGGTCGTAGGTGCGACGACTTTGGCCGTTAGTACGAGCCATGTAGGAGAGTGAGAGAACGTTGTTTGGGAGACCTTTATTGGTGTGAAGTGGGGGTTGCAGGGAGACCTTTGCAGGTGCTACCAAAGTGTCGCTGGGGCAATCTGCATTTGCAACTTCACACAACAAGTGAAAACTCTTAAGGGCCTAAAATAAGCATTCAGAGTCCAAAACCATAAAACCAAAAATCTATTTTGAGTGAAAGACATACTCTAGACTCAATGGAATCAATAAAATGACCATTAGAGGCTGAGGGGAAATTTTCTATTTTCTACAAACGATCCCAAAATGAGACCAAATACCTTAGGTAGCAAACAAATGACTCAACAGGCCCAAAATCAACATTCTAAAACTAATGTAGTTGTCAGAATTCCGATCTAATACTCCAATCACCAAAACACCACCGGGGCTCCAAAATGAGCTTTGGCTGAGCTGAATTTCCAAAAAAAAAATAGCTCAAACTAAAAAAAGACCCAAGAACTGTCAGAATTTCCATAGAATTGTCAAAATTCAATTCCAATTTCATTTACTAAGAATTCACTCTCGAGTTCTACTATTTCAGGGGCAATCCACCAAAATAAGGAAACTGAGATAACGGGCTATAGACCTACTAGGGAATCGAACTAATAATCCCATCCAGTCATAAATGACTTGGGTAAGATAACAAAAACCTTTAAATACATAAAAAAATACAATGAAAGTAAATAACTAAATGAATGATTATAACTAAACACATTTTTTCAAATGCTTCACATGATCTTCTAGGGATTTGCTATAGACCAAGACATCATCATAGTACACAACCATACACTTCCCAATAAAGTTATTAATTACATGGTTTATTATCCTCATAAAGGTACTAAGAGAGTTGATGAGTCCAAAAGGCATAACCATCCATTCATAGAGACTGTACTTGGTCTTGAAGGCGATTTTTCATTCATCTCATGGGTCATATGAATTTGGTGATACCCGCTCCTTAAATCAATTTTTGAAAACACACATGAACCATTTAACTCATTTAGCATGTCATTTAAACGAGGGATAGGGTGGAAATACCTTACTGTGATTTTCTAATAGTGCAACAATCAATACAAAGCCTCCAAAAGCCATCCTTTTTAGGTAATAAAAGAAACGGCACCGCATACGGGCTCATACTTTGTATCATATAGCATTTTTTGAGGAGGTCCTTAACTTTCCTTTGTAGCTACTTAGTATGGAGGTCCTTAACTTTCCTTGTAGCTACTTAGTATATTCCGAGTTACTTAGATAATCGGGTTTGTTGGGTAATAAAGACCCTTGGTATAGTCTATTTGGTTTTGAATGCCATTAAATTGGGGAAACCTGCTAAGAAGTTTTTCCAGAAAGATATCTTTGTAATCCTACAGAACAATAGACATAGAATGGGGAAGACAAGAAGTAGAAGGGATATGTGTAAAACATGGTCCCTATGTGTTATAAGGACCAATAGGCTTTGAATTTCCACGGATATGTGTAAAACATGGTCCCTATGTGTTATAAGGACCAATAGGCTTTGACTTTCCACCTCCTCGCTTACTTCCTTATAACTCTTCAAAAAAAAAAACACCTTTCCCTTCCATTTCAATTTCTTTTTCATTTACCTTCATCTTTAAATCCAATCTCTTTGACAACATCTTCCTCCTTACATACCTTCTCCTTCAATGCTTTTATTCGATCATAAATGATAATCACTTGAGAGGGTGATAGTAGGTGAAGTATATGTTTACGACCATCTTTCATTAGGGAGTAGGTATTTGTTCTCCTATGACAATACAACCATATATCATTGCTCAGTTGTATTGACAAGGTATTCTAGGTAATACACGACAAGCTTGCATAGGAAGTACATATTAAAGAAGTTCATCATTGTAGTTCCCAATATTCAACTTGAGCTTCAATTGTCTATGCAATTTTATTTCTCCACATTCATTCAACCATTGGAGATTGTATGGGGTAGTGGCATGTAAGGTTGTGGTTATCTTCAAGTGATCCACCACGGTAGCACTAGCAATATTCACACAACTTTCACTATCAATAATCATAGAGCAAACAATTGTCGTTTATAAGGCATTTGGAATGACAAAGTGTATCTCTTTGTATTGGATGCTTTGCTAATCATTACTCGATGAACCATGTAATTTAGAATTGCGAGCTCTCCTTTTTGTGGCTATTCATCAATAACCAGAATATCTTCCTCATCATTCCATTATGAACCAATATTTCTCTATATTCTCCCTTGGAACCATACTCCTCTTCTTCACTTGTGGAATCATTTGCATCCGATTGAAGATCACTATCCTCCCCTTTTATTAGAAACCATGGCCCTTCATCTCTAAGGGTTACATTTATCATATTTGGTCACTCATCATCTTGTGTCCAAAGACTTTGCATCTGAAATATTGGAAACCTCTAGGTTTAGCATAAGTAAGGTTGTTACCTCCTTTTTTGGAAATTGTTAGTAGTGGATTCCTTCAAAAAGTGTTCTTCTCAAAGGACTTCTTATCATGAGGCTTCTTGACAATCTTATCTATATTCCACTTTGAATAATATTAAACTGTATATTTACTCTTACTCCAAGTGTTTGGAGAAGAATAGTTTCGAGTTTTAAAAGTCTTCCTTTCCTTATTTTTTATCTCAACTGCTCCATCAAAGATTTTATCAAAAGTCTCAAACTTGGAAAGAATAATTTAAGAAGTGATATCATAATTCAATCCATTTCAATCTGGAAATAGTGTTTCAGACATATTCAACAAAGTTACACTTCATGAGAAAGTTTTGGAATTCGTCATAGTATGCTTCAACCTTTCGGTTCCCTTAATTCAAGTTATATATCTTGGTATGAAACTCTTGATAATAACTTGGGGTACGTACACTCTTGATAATAGCTTAAGGTACATACTTTTTATTCATGGAAGCCTTCAATTCATCCCAATGCAGTGAATGTGTATATCCACAGGCTATAAGTTGCTTCCATTGAAAGTCCCACCATGGAGAGGCATAACCTTCTAATTGGGAGATAGCATAAATAGACTTCTTAACCTCGGTCAATCGGTTGGTTTGGAAGATCCTTTCACATTGTGTCTCCCAATTGAGATGAGATCGGGATGACTCTTCTTTTTTAAATATGAAAGAGTTGCCTTAATGGAATTGAGACCCATATCCTTTCTATTATGGTATCCTCTACCTCTTTGACCTCGTTGTCCTCTCCCTCAATATTGGTTAGCATATGACCCTTCTCCATAGTTCCAATAATCTTGAATCTCCCCTTTTTATCCCGTTGTCCTTCACTCCTATATTCTTATAATATTTGGGGTGGTGGATCTTGGTGTGGTAGATTTTCATTTTAGTTAAGTGTATATTGGTAGGGGTATTGGCATAAAAGAGGGTAATTTTGGTTTTGTGGGGGTTGATTTTGGGGGTACACATTTCTAAGGGCATGATGTGCATTTTCATTTCTTAGTGGAATGTTACTTGGGTGAGTGGGAAAGAAAATTTGGTGAAAGGTGCTATGTGTTAATGGTGATGAAGTGTTTTAGCCATGCCCACTTTTCGTGGTTTGATTATAGGTTTGGGGAGTAGAGGTTGAAGCGCCCACCTTCCTTCAACCGTCCCCATCCTTTTATCCATACCCTACCATTCAGGTGATCCAACCTGCTATTCATATCATCCATATTCCAATTCATGCTAACAATCATGGACATCACGCCATCACTTGAACTCCCTTCCGTAGGAGTTCGAGTTTCTCCTTTGTCAGTCATGGTACCTACTAAAGACACTCAAAAAAAAAAAAAAAAAAAACAAAAACAAAAAACACGTTAGGTTATTTAAACAACCTCATAACACTCAGCTCTCTCACCTTGATGAGTTGTTATCACAATTGACTTCACCGAGGTTGATAAATATGTGTTTATACTTTGGTTCGTTAGTCTTGATTGTGGCCCTATGTTGGAGTGGAATCTTATCGATACTTCAATAGAAAATAATCAAGGAGTAGTACTTGAAACAATAAACAAACTATGAGACTGAAGAGGAAAAACATAGAAGAAATGGATAGACAAGAAGGAAAGTAATCCAAAACTAATCAATCAATCAAGTAAGAAAAATTACTTGTCATTAATTAGACTTTGGAATAAAGAATTTGAGACTAAGAATCAAGGAAAAAAACTTGAAATCCGAGTGAATATAAGCTAATTTGAAAGATACCTGGGAAAATAAAATTTTATGTTTGGGCGAGAGTTTGGGAAAAACATCCTGGATTGGATGAATCGTCCAAAAATTCCCAAAATATTTTCTCAAAGATGGAATTTTTAGGCGAAACGTCCTAAATTGGGTGCAGGTTTGGGTGGACCTCCCAAGATTGAATGAGCCATCCAAAAGATCAAGTTTTTTTTCAAAAGACTTTCTTAAGGATGGTTATTCTGGTGAAACATCAGAACTTAGATAGTTTATCTGAGGGTTCCGTCCAAATTTCCAAAATAGTTTCTTAGGTGTTGAGCTTTGGGTGAATCACCTGGGCTTAGGCAGTTCTTCCGGGGTTCTGTGTACAAGATTTTGGACTGCTCAAAACCAACTTTTCCTTGGATGAATTTCTTGGTCGTTATTTCCTCCTTTGGCCTTTATACCCTTAATGAAGACCTATTATGAATTTTGAAACAGCTTTGCACAACTTTGAAATAAGGGTTTTGGATCAAATTACCCTTTTCTTCTTCTTCTTCACCTTCTCAAGAACAAAGACATTTTTCAAATTTAAAAAAATCTAACACCCTTCAAATCATCCTTGAATCCAACAAAATTTTAATCCTGTATTCCCTTTTTGATTGGAAAGAAAACCCGCTACTTTTTAAACAAAACAATACCCCAATCGAAGACCATCTTCTCAAGTTTTAAAGCTTCCAAACCAAAAAATGGTAACTTAGTCAAAACAACTCGGATGGACATGAAACTTAAGATTTAGACTCTATGAACTATGGGGAAAAAGATTTCAAAGTTCAGATCCAAAAACAAACACAATATTTTGGAAGAGTTTTTCAAATATGTACTTTTTTTAACTCAATAGATATCAAAACTCAAGACGAACTTCGTACAGATGAAATTATAATGAAGCTCTGATACCATATGATATGGACATGATTATAGAAGGAAACAACTAACAATAATAAAGGAAATGACAAGAAATTAAAAGATAGATAATGTGACACAATGGTACAAAATTGTACTACAACTCAAGGGTGTATCAAACCCTAGAATCCATTAGCTTAATCCAAATTCGAGTACCAACACACTTATGATGACCTCAAGGGAATATAATTCCTAAGAAACCAAGGTTTCTACATAATTTAGAAACCAAAAGCTTCATAACTTACCAAAAGTATTTTTACAATCAACGTTCATTAAAGACCAAAGAAAATAAACACTACTTAGTCTATTTATAGTGCTAGGCATTTGTTGGAAGTTTGGCCTTCATGGGATTTATGTATACTAAGAAGATGGGATAAAACTTGGAGATATTCAAATTGGGACAACTTGTTTCCTTCTAGGCGACTGGCACTGGCTAATTTGTTTGGGCTTCCAAAAGCCATCTCGTTCTTGGGATGAATTTTCCATTTTCTCATGGACAATTTGCCCATTGTTTTGCCAAAAAAGGCTCTCTAAAACAACTTAATTTTTTCTGGGACGACCCCTCTGGGGTGAACCGTCCAAGGTCAAGCGCTTCGTCTGTTTGGTCGTCCAAGGTTAGGTATTTGCATTCTGTCTTGCTCCTTGTTCCTCTTTAGTCCCTGGAGTGCTTTCCCAAGATATCCTCAACATGAGATTAGGTCCTTAGATCTTCAAGAAATAATCCGAAGTATCCTTTTTCATTAGCAAACTGTGTAGCCTTTGTAGTTCTTCAACTTGGCTTCACGTGAAGGGCCTTGTACTAGGCATAGAGGTGGGGATATCCATATCCTTGGCTTCCTTGTGATGGAAAACAAATGCTTTGAGGGGAGGCTTGTACAACCCTCCTTGGATGGTGTTATCCAATAAATTCTCTACTTTCTCATGATGCTCCAATTTGGGCGGCTTCAATGGGCAACTCTTCCAGAACAGGCGACTTGCCCAAATGTTCAGTCCATAAGAAAATGGATTGCACAACTTCAGATCTTCAAACCTTAATCCTCCCTTGCAAATTCAAATTCGTTGGACCTTTTGACACCTTCAATAAGTGAATAACCAAGTCCCAAACAAGTTTCAACAACTTTTAATGAAGGGTTTTTTTATCAAAAGTTCTCTTTTCAATATCTTCTTCACAAGAACACCCTAGAACAAGTTCTTGAGTTTCAAAATACCAAAACCACTTAAATGAACTCCAAATAGTCTCAAATTTTAACCATGAGTTCCCTTTGAGGTGAGTAAAAAACCTTGTTACTCCGTAGCTTCAAATCTAACCCAAATCATAGACCTAATTGAAACCGTCTTCAAACTTTAAAGAACACCATTGAAGGTGAACTTAAAAACTTTGAGTTCTTCCTCAAATATCATTAAATTCTTATTAAATTTGATACCTGAGCTCCTTACACTATGAAAAACACTTTTCAACACTTTAGGAGCTCAAAAATGACAAATCAATCCCCAGATCGAAGCTCAAAATTCGAAATTGAAATGGGTAAAAGTTTAACACCTATAAATGAGCTTAGAATCCTTTCAAACTTGAGATTTAAGTTCCCCTCAATAAAAGGAACAAACCCCAACACCTATAAATATGATTATACACCCAAAATATCCCAGGAAATTGAAACCCATTTATGTTCTGAAAGTTCATGAAGAACATGAAGAACTAAAAAATCAACCCTTATTGATTTCAACTCCCATGTTCACCAAACTTGAGATTCGACTTCCAAAAAGATAGACATCAAACCCCAACACTTTTCAACTCCAAAAAAACCTAAAATCAAAGACCTAGTTCAAGTTCTTCAAGCTCTCAAAACCCAATAATCTCTCAAAACCCAAAATGGTTGATAGCTAAAATCAACCTGAAATAACTCAAAACTTTGGATTGTGACTCAATTGGTAGTAGGGAACATGATTCTAGTATAAAAAATAAAACAAAAAAAATATTTGTTGTGATTTTTCAACTATTTTTTTGAATCAAACAATCCCAAGATGAGCTTTGTAGAAACAAAATACTGATGAAGCTCTGATACCATATGATACAAAAACAAGTATGTAGAAGAAATAAAAGATAGAGAATAGATAGTGAAACACAAGAAAAAGGAATCTAGTAGAACCAAAGGGTGTATCAAACCCTATGACCTATTCAATTAATCCAAATTAAGAATTACACTCTTATGGAAACCCCGAGGAAATTGAATATACTCGAAACCACAATTTCTATACAGCATAAATCAAGCTTTTCCAAAATCTTACAATATCTACATAGAGAACTCCTTAGACTCATTTTATCATTCTTAATCAACAGTCTAAAGTCCCCTAATGAAGTCAAAAAGCTTACTATATATAAGCCAGGGCTTAACTAATTACATTATTAGCCTAAAAGTAGTAAATACTAACTAAAAGGTCCCAAAACCAGTCTGAAAGCCTTTGGACGATAGTCTGGGAGATTGGCTCTTCTAGGACAGCCAGTTGGACGACCTGTTTGGGCAGCCTGTCTTCTTCTTAGCGGATGTCCAATTTTTCTACCAGCTTTTCCTTGCTTCTGAGCTTTCCTCCTATCCCAAGCGACCATCTAAACATGATATTGATCCCGAGGAGCACCAAATATGGTCTTTAAAGCCATTGAAGTTATTCTCGAAGCTCTTATAGCTTGCATCTATCTAAGAAGGCTCCCACTCTTTGATATTTCAAGGCTACCCTTGGGCATATTCATATTAGGTCACCTACTTCTTGAGGATCATAGGACTCCCATACGTTTTAGTTCACCAATTGGGATTTGAACAAGGTTTCCCATGCATCATTCTTCCAAATTATAGCTTGAAATGCCTTTTTATCCCTATATTGACTCTTTGTTAATGGTCTTTAAATGTGGGTTCCATTCTTTCTCGTATCAGTCAGGGTAAAATGGAAAGCGTATAATATGAAATGGGATTAACAAAACTCCCATTAGCCAGGTTGTCTCTCCTATGCACATAGGAATCAAATTCATATATATAAGCATCATCATATGCAAGTAGGTAATAAAGAAAGGTGCTTCTTAAATCAACTTTATTTTTAGAGGCCTCGGGCCGAACTTCTAAACCACCCGCTTCCATAGAACTCAAAAGCAAGGACTTTGTGGTTTCTTTTCTATTGCAATTTCTGGATTATTATATGATGAATGTAAGATGGCCATTGGTTTCAATAGCATCATACGAAACTTCAAGTTGAAGGTTACCTAAAGAAGAAGAGTCAAGGGTAGAGTACATATCACCTTCTCTTGTCAAAACAAGCACATTATAAATGAAGGTATCACTTAGAACAACTCCATCCAAGGTTTCCTCAATTTGCATATCTTCAAAGTTTGGGACACACAATGAGGAAGGAGTAGCAAGAGAAGAACAACGGTCACCTTTCCTTTTAAAATGGTCCTTCCCTACAAGTGTACTCTTATTTTCTAGGAAGATATTTCTAACTTTGGGAGGATGTCTTCACACCAAAGTGGGTTCTCATTAATATGGTAACCTACAAAAAGAATTCCGACATCATCATGTTGCACCCCACTAAGCGTTTCGCAAGGAGTGATTTATCATCATATTCAAACAAGACATTATACCTAAAGAGGGAATTATC